>CM047811.1:88367264-88596315 GCA_026214975.1 Gentiana macrophylla
ATGCTACTTAATCAATAGGAGTCCTCACAAAGGGATCAATCTCAAGACACCATTTGAGATGTGGTCCAGCAAGTGTCTTTGACTACTCATTTATAAGGGTTTTAGGAAGCACAATTTACGCATACTATCATGTGAGTGAAAGTAAGTTTTGGAACCAAAGTCCAATAAGAGAGTGTTTGTAGGGTATGAAGATAGGATGAAAGACTATAAAATTTGGTCATCGAGTAGAAAAGCAGGTCAAACTCGGTAGAGATATGGTCTTTGATGAAAATTCTATGATCAAACTTCATTAGTGGGGAGGTCTTCGAATCTAAAACCAGTCTTTGAATCTGGAGTCTTTGAAAGCAGGTGGAGCATCAAGTGGATTCGGTTATGATGCAATACTCACCTGATCCAAGTCAAGACTTATACGATCAGTTCTTTGAACCAGTGTGATCAAGCCGATTAGCTAAGCAGGGTCACCGAGCATCAAACATTATATATTGGTCGAGTGGAGTATAGGCATCAAGCAGAGCTAGAAGTACCAATGTTGGGTACCTCCCAAGAGGTATGGTTTTGATGATATGGTTGGATATGCTCTTCAAGATCGAGAAGATGTGGATAGTTTTATACCTACACTTATAGAGAAGAAATGACATGTTCAAGCATCTCAATGACTTGCTTTGCCATGGGAGATGAAATGGAGCCATTATTGAAGAATCGGACTTGGATCTACAGTTAAACATCCAAGCGATAAGAGACTTGTTACTTGCAAGTGGATCTTTAAGAAAAAAAAAGGAATGGCGAAGGCGAAAGGGTCAAGTATAAGGCACGTTTGGTTGCAAGAGGGTTCATCGAGAAAAGAAGAGGTAGACTTTGATGAGATATTTGCCTGGATATCTGAGAAATTGGATAAATGCGATCCGATTCACAAAGACCGATCGAGACACTCAATCTTGCCAATGAAGCTACGAATAAATTACGCATGCGATTATACCACGACTTTAATTCACATAATTAATTAACAATCTACAAGAAGGTTAGTAGATTTACCTCAACGGAAAGGAAGAAATAGTCGACCAAAGGGAGATGCCGTAGTCTTCCGGATTGTATCTGCAAGCGACGACTGATGGACGTCGATCCTCGACGTAGAACCTCCTCGAATATGCACGAGAAAAACCCTAGTTTTTCTTCGATTAATGAATAAGGCAAGAAACTAATTTTTCTTCCTTTTTATTTTGATGTTGGCGCAAATTGTAATGTAAAATTGTGTTGGGAGGAACTCTCTTTATATAGGAAAACAACTAGTCAAGAGAGAGTTATCATTTTCATACCACAATTACCTATTCCCACAAGGAAAAGATATTTGCCAAGAGATAAGAGATAATTCCAAAAAAATCAATCTCTTTATCTCTTTTCCAGTAATTATCTAACAAATAGATAATTAATTAATTACATATGAGATAAAATCTAGGAAAATTTCTTCTCCCAATTTATCCATAATGTGTGGCGCCATTTTAGTCAATAATTTAATAGAAAATGTTTTCTATTTTACATATTATTTACCAAATAAATAATATTGCATATTCATTAAATAGACCAACTATTTAATTTATTCTCGAGGTTCCATAAAGCGAGAAAACACTCGCGTGTTAGAGCCAACCAGGGACCATGGACTATAACGATGAGCTACAATAAATTGAATAAAATATTCATCGAACATAATATTTCTACTCAACTCATTAATTCGAATTACGCATACCATAAATCAAATCCGAACTCTATCGATTATAGATATAACTTATTCTCAAAATGTCGAGTCAGTCGATAAGTGTCCATTGATAATCATTACATATAAACTAACCCTCCATGAACTATCCGTAATGAAGCGGGAATATTTCCGTAAACCTTCTTCAATACATCTTATCCGTATTTACCATTAACCCACTAGTGATCAATTAGTTCATAACCAATACGAACTCCGCGGATCGATCAGTTTCTAGGATTAACAAATAAGAGGATTGTCTTTCTACTTCCCGCAGGAAGGAATGGATTCCATATCTGTGAGACACACACTTCTCACTCATTCTAGAATAGTGCCAACGTGAAAGTGATTCGGACCACGCCACTTAGCAATCCTTAACGAACACATCAAACCCTATCCTGAAACAAGTAGGAGTCTGTAATCACGTCAGGATTAAGGTTAATCCATAAATGATCATCTTGTGATTTAATAAGATTTCTCAATCAGGGAATTATATGATAAACGAAGATTAAATCGGTCCATCCTATATGACTCTCATCATATATAAATGCCCCACATAGACAACCAATGTCGGCGGTCCGGATAAGGCAGTCACACCATAAAGTGTTATGGGTGCATTAATGGTGGTTTAATCAATAGACCCATACTTTGATTAAGTTCACCACGGACTAACATTTCAAGTGTATCACCATAAACTTAATCCTCATGTGTGACACACACTAAGTTATATGGCTACATATGATCTGACTTTGGGTTTTCAAGATGTATTACTTATAAGCACGAAGCAAATAATAAGATGATAATAAATCATCATTTATTAATTATTACAACAATATTTTGGGCGCTACTTCCAACAATCTCCCACTTTCCCGTATAGACAAGTAACAATTGTCTTTGGGCACACTATATTTAACAATCTCCCACTTGCCCGTAAAGACAAACAATGATTGTTTTAGAGCACCATACCCTTATTCTTTCTATCACAACATTCTCCCACTTGCTCTAAAGCGGATGAGACATATCTCCCAATTTCATACCCGCTAAGCGCTTATCGGTGACATTAGATGCCACACGACTTGGTAACGATCGACTAGGTTGTCGGCTCGAAAGCGATCTTTAGGACCCGAAACGTTGCCTCTTTGCACGTCCGTCTGATTAGGTGGTATTTACTTTCAATATGATTTTGACCTCTTGTGATTGCGAAGATCATTTGCATGAGCTACCTCTCAACTATTTTCACAGTAAAATGGTATCGGCTCATCGAGACC
The DNA here is from genome assembly GCA_026214975.1 of Gentiana macrophylla. NCBI lineage: Eukaryota > Viridiplantae > Streptophyta > Magnoliopsida > Gentianales > Gentianaceae > Gentiana > Gentiana macrophylla. The sequence goes on from CM047811.1 coordinate 88,370,277, forward strand.
TAGAATTACTTCCAGATCCAACAAATAATTTCTCAAGCCACACTACCTCTGTAGTTGCTCTGAAAGCTGCTATGTATTTGACTAATAGAGTCAAATTGGCGTTGGATTGCTCAGGACTATAGCTTCATCATTATGAAAACACTGAGCCGAGATCAATGCGATCATCCTTAATCTGAATGTAAGTCGAGAATCGATGTAATCAACAATACTCGGTATGCACCAGTACACAAGCATATAATTCCTCATTCTCTAAAGACACTTGAGGATGCACCTGTTGGGTATACAGCACTCTGCCCGCCTATGTGCGTTCAACCCATGGCGCTGTGAAGGTGTGGTATAAGGAAATAAAGTAGCACCTTTACAAACACCAATTGGTTTTAGTACAATGGTAAGTGCTTGATCCTAAAAACTGGTAGCATAGCAGGTCATGGGTTCGAATTCCGGCAACAACATTCTCGTGGTAAACCACGGTTGAGTGGAGTAGCAGTCTTGAGGAGATTGTTGGGTATCTGACACTCTTCCGCTATATGTGCGTTCAACCCATGGCATATTTGTGAAGGTGTGGTATAAGAAAATAAAGTAGCACCTTTACTAACACCAATTGATTTTAGTACAACGGTAGCGCTTGATCCTAAAAAACAAATTGTTGGTCCCTTGAAAAGGCTTTGGTTAAGTTTAGAGGTGGGGTGAATAAACTTAACACTTAAAATTTTGGTTAACAAACTCAAAGAACTTGAATGACCTGGCGATGCTTGATAACTCTTTGATACTCGATGGTCTGGCATGTTGTGAGTTTATTGAATTTGTGCAAACGGAGTTATATAAAAAATTAAGCCTTATTACTTGTTGATAAATATGATACCAAGTATTAGATACTCATTAGTGTATGTGTGTGAATTCGGTTGCTAGATTCATGTAGGTTGATGTGTGTAATAAACTAAATGCGAGAATGTAAGTCACGCGAGAAAATAAGTAAGCGATTTTTATAGTGGTTCCAGGTGGTGTAATCCTGTCAGTCCACTCTTCTCTGTGATGTTGGAGGTAATTCACTAGAGATCTTTGATGTAGCCTTACAAAAACCCTATGTTGCTTGTCCTTCACCAATAACTATGGCTTCACAAAGCGAACACTTGGAACAGGTAGGATTGTTGTTCCAAAGTCTTCCACTGGTCCTTGAAGGGTAGGATTGCCTCTTCACCAGCTCCACCACAAACAACAGTCTTTCACACATAGAAGTGCTTCACTTGTCTTGATGGAATTCTTATAAAATAAATATTGAATCAAGTAAATGATTACATTGCGGCCAACTTGATCGGGATGATATGATCGGCCTTGATGTCTTCAAGTGTGTAAACTTGATGTAGCTTGAATGCAGATTACACATGAAGATTTTCTAGATCAAGAGCCTTAAGCTCGGTTAGAATCGACAGGGTGTTTTTCTTGATTTAATTACGATTCTTGAAGATAGATCCTTAATTTTCATCAATGTTCATCACTTGTATCTGAATTAGGAGTCCTCTATTTATAGGTAGGAGTCCTTGTGACTTGTATTTGAAATTCAAATAAAGCCGTTCCAGTTTTTTGTCCCATTTGACTTGCTTTACATCACTTTGTTCATAAATCTTGACACAGTCATTTGACTTTTTGCTGAATCTTGATCTATCCATCCTTTGACTTGTGTTAAGGCCATATTTATATGATTATTAAGGGTTTATTTCATTATTATTTTCCCCACATTTGCATAATTTACATGAGAATTAAGGGTTTAAGTGTAATTATTTAATAAAGATGATTTTAAGATGATTGTATGCAAAATTGATGATTTTAAGTGTTGATTTAATGGAATTATTATTATTTGGATTTTATTACGTTTTTGCATTGTTTATTTATCATGTAGGAGTTAATTTTAGTGCTATAAGTGGATAAATGAAGCTCAAGTCAAATTATAAGAGATAGAGTTGGAATTGGCTTGAAGAAATTGGATAAAGATGAAGAGATCCGATCCTCGGCCAGTTCAAGCGGGCGTCTCATCGATCTTGAGCGGCGTCGAGTGGCCAAGCGTCCATGCGGCGTCGAATCGTATTTTACATTCGAGAGAGTTCGAGACGGAGGATGAGCGGCGTTTACTCAGCGTCGAGGCATTACGGGCGGGCGTCCACGAGACCAGGCAGCGTCCGTTGCCGACTTAGTCATAACCGACTCAAAACTCTATATATAGCGGCGACCTCTTAACCCTAACTCATACCACATAATTGAGATCGCAATTTTACACCAAAGGCTGCGGCCACAAGCCTTTTACACGAGAGATGAATTTCTCCAATCCAACAATCATCTTCAACATGATTGTTGGCTAAAGCTTGCGAAGTGAGTCGACGGAGGAAGCCTATCAACAAAGACAACCAACTAGAGAGTTCGATGCTTTAAGTTTAGTGAGTTTATTTCGTAGTTTTCATTACTTTGGATCTGTTTTGTATTGTTTAAGTTTTAATGAATTAAGATTTGATGAAGCGATCTATGTTTAATTTATGCTTGAATAAATTTATGAAAGTATGTTTATTTAAGTTCTCTTTTATTCAAAGTAATGCCTCTAATTGTGTTTTAAGAGATTATGCATGATTAGTTGAGTAAGAGTTTGGAAACAATCTCGTGATCTGTTTTGGTTGCATGTTTAGTTTGTTTGAAAAGACAAGCGAAACCACTAGAATTTAGTTGAAGAAATTTAATTGAATTAGTGAATAAATCACTTCTAAAAACTATGTCTTTTTAATCACCGTCTAGTTGGATTGTTGGTTGATAGGTGGAGCCCGATCGCCTTCTTTGTGTTTTCCTTTAATTGTTTATTAATCGAACCGTTTAGATTAAGTTTAGTTTAAGTTCTAGTTATATAAACCTAGTTTCTGCTTTGTTTTCCTGCACTTTTACGCTTGATTCATAATCGGATGCTCGTCCGCAATAGATAAGCGAGCAGCTCGTCCGTTAGATTTCGTTTCCAGGCGCTTTCGTTCACTTTAGTGAGCGGCTCGTCCATCTTTTGTTTTCTTATTTTACGCTTGTTTTTATTTCTGTTTTAGTTTTAATTCTTAGGTTTAGGTTTTAGTTAGTTTCAACCTTAGTTTAGATAGATAATTGTGACATAATCGATATAGATTTATACGAATCCGATAAACATTCCACTCCTTAGGGCGACCCGTTAACATCCTTTACTCTGAGATCCTTATACTTGGGGTGTTTCGGTTATAAATTGTAAAACTTCGTTTTACCGAACAAGTTTTGGCGCCGTTGCGGGAGTCGATAACGGTTGTCGGATTCTATTTAGGGCGATTTTACGTGTCAAAAGGGATCGCTTTTAGCACGTAGTAGTATTTTGGCCGTAACTTTCGGCTCAGTGTCCGTTTGGGCAGGACCCCAATTCGAAAGCTCGTTCCGGCGCCCGACGACGTCGTTTTGAGGTCAAAATCCACTGTTTTCCCTCCATTTTGGCCTAGAAGATTTCAACACGTTTTTACCGTCCTAGTGCCTTTTCTATTTTAAATTTTTAAGTAGGTAGGTTTCTTTTCTTGTTTACGTTTCTAGATCCTTTTCTAAATTCGAAAATAAGATATTAATAAAAAAATAAAATAAAAAAAAATATCTAATAATATTAATAATAATAAAAACCTTTTGAGCGAAGCGCTCAACAACGAGCACGCCCGTCCACCTCAATTGCATCCTCACGAATCGAGCGTTCATTCAAGCTGAAACAGCGTTCGATTCGAATCAAACGTCCACTAACAACGGGCGCCGATTCGATGCATTCAATCATCACTTCTTTTCTTTCTTCTCTTTTCTTCTCTTTTCTCCTCTAAACCATCTAATCTTTTCTAAACTGTTTCTAATCAACCCCAAAGGGTTGATTTCTTCCTTTCCTTTCTTACGGTTTATGCAAGCGAAAGTAAGAAGGACTTCGATCTTTGATCCACGAGCACAACGATCATCCTTAGAAGAAGGCTTCTCCCTGATTTGGACAAAATGGCGGATCAAGATCCACCAATTCCAAATCCTGACCCCCAAGCTCAGTTAAATTTACTCCTTCAACAAATGCAAGCTCTGCAGCAACAGCAGAATCAGCAAGCTGGCATAAATCAACAACTTCAACAATTCCGCCAAAACCAGCTTAATCAGTTGAACCAGGACCCCTACACTCCATATCTAAATCAAGATTTTCTCGAGGGGCATAGACCTATTCGTCCTCCCGACATGGGAGGAGTGAACTTTGATCTAAAGAACGGAGTAGTTGCTCTAGTTCAGAATAGCTCTTTCCATGAAATGCTTTGCTCGGGAAGATCCACACGACTTCTTGTCACATTCGTTACAAATCGTGAAGCGAGGCCATTATCCTGGTGTTGATTCTGAGATCGTAAAGTTGAAGCTATTTCCTTTTGCTTTGAAAGGTGAAGCAAGCAGATGGTTTAAGTCATTAGCACATCATTCCCTCCATACATGGAATGATGTCAAAAGAGCCTTCGCTCTTAAGTGGGTTTCACCAGGCAAGATTATGGAAATGAAACGGGAAATAGCTGCGTTTGACCAGATGGAGGATGAGACTGTTGGCAAGGCTTGGGAGAGATTAAATCTGTTGATGAGGAAGTGCCCCAATCACGGATATGATAGACATGAGTTGTTGGAACTATTTTACTGAGAGGAGTCTCTCAACCTAATAGAGACTATCTTGACTCACACACTCATGGATCCTTCTTAGGGGAGGTGATGAGGCGCCACTGAGTGGTGAGACCATCGCAAAGAACAATATGTGGTCGACTCTAAGAAGACCAATATTGTTAAGAAAGAAGTCACGCAAGCAATCGATACCACATTTGTTGGTTGCTCGGATGGAATTGATAAGCAAGCGGTGGCCAATCTTGAGATCTGACCTTTCTAATTCTAATTATCTTGAAACACAGCGGGGACCGAGATGAGCGGAGGAGGTAAACTTAATGGATAATCAAAACCAACCCTTCCGAAACTTCAACCGGAACAGAACTATTCAGATTTCAACGACAAAACTTCAATCAAGCCAAGTTATCACCTGGCCCTTCAAATTCAATTCTTTCAACTCGAACTATCAAAGGCGATTCGAGCATTCCAAAGGCCTCAAGGTGGTGGAATCAAACTCGAGAACAACAATCATACCACCTCATGTGTCCTCAACACAAATTCGATGAGTTTGTAGACATGGTGAAGACTCGCTCTACTAGTGTTAAAGCAATTGAGAGACAAGTTGGTCAAATGGCGAGACCGAGGCAAGCAGCGAGACCTCACGGTAAACTTACGAGTTATACCGAGAGAAATCGAAAGGCGATGTGAATGTTTGCCTTGCCATTACACCTCGGTGGGAGTATGGGCAAGAAGAGGAGTTGAGCAAGTGACTCTCGAGAAGTGGTAAGAAGGCTTTGGACCCGGCAAGATGTCGGAAGCAGAGTAGCCTCACGCGCCATGAGTTCGGGAGGAAATCGAAATCACATGCCGAAGAAAGCAAACGATGAGGAGGAGCTTAGTGACAATTCTTGGAGGGCGACAATGATTACGATGAAGAGGAAAGGAAGGAGAGTCGGGAGGCTGTACCACGACTAAGAAAAAGGAAGAAAAGTTTGTGAGATGGAAGGATAAGGAGGATGAGGCGATAAAGAATCAGGCCACGAAGAATGATAAAGCCCTTCCTTATCCCCAAAAGGAAAGAAAGCCCTCACTAATGACAAGCGGTATCTTTGGGTGAGGAGGATGCTAGAGACACTCAAGTTAGTATGCCCTTAGCCGAGGTATTAAGCGAAATGCCTAAATGCTCTAAGTATCTTAAAGAATTGCAGTGGGAGTAAGAGGAAGCTTGAGGATGGTGAAGAAGTGCTTCAGCGAGGATTGCGTGATGGTTTCCACGAGAAAATTCTTTGTTAAGCGAGGTGACCACTGGCGGACCTTCAATATCCTGCGAGATTGAAGGCCATTTGTTCGAAAATGTCTTATGCGACTCGGGGCCTCTATTAATGTGATGCCATTAAATGTATGCAAGAAGCTCGGGCTAGACAAAAGAATGCGAAACGCCCGATTTCTCTTGAGATGGTAGATAAATCTAGCCGGATGCGGCCGGTTGTGTAGCTAATGTTCTCCTTCAAGTTGAACATTTAGTCTTCCCTACCATTAGGTTATTCTAGACTATCCACGATAAGGAGATGCCTCTAATTCTAGGCCGAACCTTTTTAGACACTTCTAACGCTCTCATCGACTTACGCAAAGGGACAGATTACTCTTAGAGTCGGTGACACATCTGTCACCTTCACACGGGGGGACACATCCTCGAAAGAGCCGTAATTGATGAAATATCGTTTGTCGAAGCTATCTATGAGGACGAAAAGATGCCTACTTTGAAGAAGCGAGAGGAGTTGACAAAGATAGGTGTTTTTGAAGTCATGGACATTGAGGATCCGGTGATCGCGGACCACCTTCTAATTCATTTCAAGCCGTAGGCATTGGCGAGTCATCTTCACTCGTTCACACTGGGCTGTTATTGAGTTAGAAGCATGGAGATGCCCGACAACAAACGATGATTTCAAAGAATCGAGTCGAGAAGACTTCATCCTGGTGAAGAAGAAGCTCGATGGGTAGTTGGGACGAGGTAGAGTTTTGGAGAGAAGCTACTCATTGGGAAGTAGATGATTGGGAAGAGCCGGCGGAAGAGCTTAAAGATGAAGAGTTAAGAAAAATGACCGATCACAAGAAAAAAAGAAGCAAGTGTTGACCGGAGGATTCCGATGGATGATTTGATCCAGTGACCTTTACGGGTTGAGCCTCGGGAAGATGAGGTGTTCTCTTGTCAACCACTTCAAGCTCATAAGGAGAAAGGTGGCCCGTTAAAGTCTAGTATTGAGCAACCACCTACGATTTAGAGCTTAAACCGCTTCCAAAACACCTTAAGTATATCTTTCTTAAGGATGGAGATAAATTGCCTTTGATCATTTCTTGAAACTCGACCAAGAGCAAGAAGCACAAATGATAGAAGTGCTTAAGAAAAACATCCTCGCGTTCGGTTGGCAAGTGGGTGATATCCGAGGATCGGCCAGGACATATGCATGCATAAAATCTGAGCGGAGGAGGAGCTAAAGGTAAGACAACCTCGGAGAAGACCGAATCCGCATATGCAAGAGGTTGTCAAAAGGAAGTGATAAAGTGGCTTGACATGGGCATCATCTATGCAATCGCCGATGGCGAGTGGGTCACCTACTCAAGTTGTGCCAAGAAGGCGGAATCACGGTCGAAAAGAATGAAAAAGGGGAGGAAGTTGCCCTACGTCTCGTGACTGGCTACATAGTCTGTATCGACTATCGTAGACTGAATGAAGTCACCGCAAAAGATCACTTCCCCTTACCCTTCATTGACCAACTAATTGAAAGGCGAGTGGTCACAAGTATTATTGTTTTCGATGGATACTCACGGTTACTTCCGGATAGCCATCGACCCCAATGACCAAGAGAGACCACGTTTACGTGTCCATCCGGCACTTTTGCTTTTAAGTAGAATGCCATTCGGTCTATGCAATGCACCCGCGACTTTTCAGCGGTGTATGTTGGCCATTTTTATGGACTTGTTGAGAAATGCATGGAGGTCTTCATGGATGACTTCTCGATCTACGGCGATATCTTTGATGAAATCTTAAAGAACCTAGATATGGTACTCCAACGGTGTGTTGAGAAAAATCGTGTGTAATCGGGAAAAATGCCATTTTCTAGTAGGCGAAGGAATCGTTTTGGGACATAAGGTGTCCAATCTTTGGTATTCAAGTTGATAAGGCTAAGGTCGAAGCCATTGAAAGGATGGCGTACCCTAAGGCAGTGAAGGAGGTGCGAGGTTTTCTAGGACACGTTGGCCTACAGCGGTTTATTCGAGACTTTTCTACCATCGCCAAGCCTTTATCAAATCTTTTGAAAGATGATGTAGATTTCTTGTTCGATCACGAAGTGCAAAGAAGCTTTCAATTGTCTGAAAGACAAGCTTATCGATGCCTATTTTAGTTGCACCCGATTGGACCAAGCCTTCGAGTTGATGTGCGATGCCTCTAATTACGCCGTGAAGCGCGATTTAGGTCAAAGAGTTGATAAAGGTTCAGGCCCATTTATTATGCGAGCCGCACTTTGAACCCGGCTCAATGCAATTATACCACAACCGAGAAGGAATTCTTAGTTGTTGTTTTTGCCATTGACAAGTTTAGAAGTTATCTTCTAGGGTCTCAAGTTGTTGTTTGGACCGACCATGCGACCTTGCGCTACCTTATTGACAAAGCGGATGCAAAACCAAGGTTACTTGATGGATTACGATTTTACAAGAGTTTGACCTTGTGATTAAAGATAAGAAAGGTAGTGAGAATATTGTGGTGATCATTTATCTCGCTTAGTAAATGAGGGTGCGAGAGAATCACAATGATATAGGCATTGATTTTCCGGTGAGCAATTGATGAAGCTTGAAGCGGTTAGGCCGTGGTATGTTGACTACGTCAACTATTTAGCGAGTGGTCATTTAGAGGATATGACGTATCGGGGAGAAGAAAAAGTTCTTTTACGATCTTAAATATCTCGTATGGGAAGAACCTTATTTGTTGAGTGCAGTAAAGGCGGGTTGCTTCGACGGTGTGTTCTGAGCATGATCGGTGGGATATCCTAGAACAATGCTACACAGGTCCTACCGGAGGTCATTATGGAACACCAAAGACGGTTGCAAAGATCCTTCAAGCCGGATTCTCTTGGCCGACTCTGTTTAAAGATCTGAAGCCTTTTGTAAAGGTTGTGATAGGTGCCGGAAACGGGCGGCGAGTAGTCGGATGGAAATGCCACTTAAGCCCATTCTTGAATGCGAAGTTTTCGATGTATGGGGCATAGATTTTATGGGACCCTTTCCATCCTCATGTGGTAATAAGTATATCCTCGCCTGCATGTGTGGATTATGTTTCAAAGTGGGTCGAGGCCATAGCTACTCCAACTAATGATCACAAGGTTGTAAAGAAATTCTTGCAAAAGAATATCTTTACTAGATTCGGCCATCGAGAGCACTCATTAGTGATGAAGGTACTCACTTTTGCAATGCGCCGCTTGACAAGATCCTTGAGAAGTATGGTGTCAAACATAAGATTGGTACACCATATCATCCTCAAACTAGTGGCCAAGTCGAGGTAAGCAACCGAACTGAAAAGAATTTTGGAGAAGACCGTGAACAATAATCGATCTAATTGGAGTCTTAAGTTGGATGACGCATTGTGGGCTTATCGTCTCGCATTTAAAACCCGATGGGCACGTCACCCTTCCAAATGGTCTATGGCAAAGCTTGTCATTTACTGTCGAACTTGAGCACTGAGCTTTGCGGGCAATTAAATTCTTAAATTTCGATAGCCAACTCTGTGGGGAGAAACGATTGTTACAATTGAGCAGAGCTCGGCAATTCGGACTCGAGCATACGAGAATGCTAAACTCGACAAGGAGAGAACTAAGATACTCCATGGCGCTAAGATCAAAGACCGAGAATTCAAAGTTGGTGAAATGGCTTTACTCTATAATACCGGACTTCATTTGTTTCTGGTAAGCTAAAGTCTAGATGGTCCGTCCATTTGAGATTCTCGAGGTTAATCCAAGTGAAGTAATTACTTTGAGCGGGTATGGTAATCAAGCTTTTAAAGTGAATGGCCATCGACTTAAGAAATATTTTGGGCAACCAAAGGAAAAGCTGAGATTCTTTATTTCCAAAGAAGAGATGAGAATGCAGATGTCTGATTTGTGAGGAGATTCCATCTTATTTCTTTGAGTCGATGATGATGACGTTCTATATCCACCCGTAAGGTACCTTCTGCTGAAACTTACGATCATACCACTATGTCTATGCCTATCGTGCGCAAGAACAAGAAGAAGAGAGTCGGTGTAGTTTGGAGAAAAGTTTAATGAACTTATTGCACACTTGACTTGTTGTTGTGGTGAAAATCATTTCCGCCCCAATACTCCTGATCCTGATACTGAGGTGGCGGCAGTTAGACCAAAGTGGCCCGATCCGGGTTGATCTTGAACTTTGTGTCAAGCTATTGACATTAAAAGAGCGCTCCTAGGAGGCAACCTAGTTTTCTTTGTTCGTTTTCTTTTCTTAGGTTGTTTTATTGTTTAAAAATAATCCTTTAGTTGATTATGTGTTCTTTGGTTATTCCTCCTACGTTCATTGTAAGTGTTTTGTGTTATGTGTTGCTCATATACCCCGTGTATCCTTGAGATTATATGGTATGTCGAGTGTTGCGAGATACTTTTGAGCGAGGTTTTGAGTTACTATCATCGGTGTTGTCTATTCGAGTTGCGGCGGTACATTCATGCTCGGCCTGACCTCGCCAACTTTCATCCGACAACCACCTTATTGAAACCAAATAAGTTTTCTTTTTCTTTTATTACGCACATTACGAGGACATAATGTGATTTAAGTGTGGGGGGTGTTTGGGTATGTTTTTATGCTATATCCTTTGAAATATGAGTGAATGTTAAATTTCTGCGGAATTTAAAATTTTTTTGTGAGTCTCGAGCATATAATTGGAACTAGATGCTTGCTAGTTGTAGTTTTCTAACGATGATAGTATGTGACTTAGTGAGATAATTATAGCATGTTTTACTTTTATGGAGATAGTTTCGTTTTTCACTCACGAAAGCCTTTGATTTTGAAGCAAGTCTTTTTGAACTATATCCTTTCATTGTTTTAGTGATTTACCTTAGGAAGGTCAGTATAGTAACACCGTAGTTAGACCGTGTGCTGTGAATATCATAAAGTTCGAATGTGATAAGTGAGATGTAACTTATGTCTTGAAGAAAAGAATGAATAAGCAATCATAATAAATACGTTTGTCGGAAGCTGGTCGATGATTGGAGTGAGGTAGGGCATTATCTCGAAATGTCCTATACCACTATGATGACCAAAAGCTCACGACAGTCAGGAGAAGCTACCTTATGATTTGAGTAAGGTAGGGTGTTATCACGAAACATCCTATTCTACTATGATGGGTAAGAGCTTATTCTGATATGCGTCAAATTTGAAAATTTTGAATAGTGATGAATAAGAATAAAGTAAAGTCTTTGTTATCATGGATCTTATACCCAGTGAGAACCGCATGACATCTTTGTAGGGATTATCCTACTTGAGTGCGTGGGAAGGCTTTGAGTGGAGCTATTACATGCATGTACCTAGGATAGTCATTGGAATTTTTGAGAGGATATTTCTTTGAAAGGCTTGTTAGATTGAGAATGGCTTGTCACACTTACACCGAATCTATCTCTGTGTTGGTATCATTTGCTATAGTTGTTGTACCTTTTGTTCACGAGTTAGAGATCTATGTGGATTATTTATAAATTTGAGCTATAGTTTTGATTGTTTTGTCCGAGGGCGTACAAAAGTTAAGTGTGGGGAGTTGTTAAGGCCATATTTATATGATTATTAAGGGTTTATTTCATTATTATTTTCCCCACATTTGCATAATTTACATGAGAATTAAGGGTTTAAGTGTAATTATTTAATAAAGATGATTTTAAGATGATTGTATGCAAAATTGATGATTTTAAGTGTTGATTTAATGGAATTATTATTATTTGGATTTTATTACGTTTTTGCATTGTTTATTTATCATGTAGGAGTTAATTTTCGTGCTATAAGTGGATAAATGAAGCTCAAGTCGAATTATAAGAGATAGAGTTGGAATTGGCTTGAAGAAATTGGATAAAGATGAAGAGATCCGATCCTCAGCAGTTCAAACGGGCGTCTCATCGATCTTGAGCAGCGTCGTATGAATCGGCGTCCATGTAGCATCGTAATCGTATTTTACATTCGAGAGAGTTCGAGGCGGAGGATGAGCGAGCGTTTACTCAGCGTCCAGCATTACGGGCGGGCGTCCCACGAGACCAGGCATTTAGCGTCCGTTGCCGACTTAGTCATAACCGACTCAAAACTCTATATATAGCAGCAGCCTCTTAACCCTAACTCATACCACATAATTGAGATCGCAATTTTACACCAAAAAGCTGCGGCCACAAGCCTTTTTACACAGAGATGAATTTCTCCAATCCAACAATCATCTTCAACATGATTGTTGGCTAAAAGCCTTGCAGTGAGTCGACGGAGGAAGCCTATCAACAGCACAACCAACTAGAGAGTTCGATGCTTTAAGTTTAGTGAGTTTATTTCGTAGTTTTTCATTACTTTGGATCTGTTTTGTATTGTTTAAGTTTTATTGAATTAAGATTTGATGAAACGATCTATGTTTAATTTATGCTTGAATAAATTTATGAAAGTATGTTTATTTAAGTTCTCTTTTATTCAAAGTAATGCCTCTAATTGTGTTTTAAGAGATTATGCATGATTAGTTGAGTAAGAGTTTGGAAACAATCTCGTGATCCTGTTTTGGTTGCATGTTTAGTTTGTTTGAAAAGACAAACGAAACCCTAGAATTTGGTTGAAGAAATTTAATTGAATTCGTGAATAAATCACTTCTAAAAACTATGTCTTTTTAATCACCGTCTAGTTGGATTGTTGGTTGATAGGTGGAGCCCAGTCGCCTTGCTGTGTTTTCCTTTAATTGTTTATTAATCGAACCGTTTAGATTAAGTTTAGTTTAAGTTCTAGTTATATAAACCCTAGTTTCCTGCTGTTTTCCTGCACTTTTACGCTTGATTCATAATCGACGCTTCGTCCGCAATAGCGAAACGCTCGTCCATTAGATTCGTTTCAGGCGCTGCGTTCACTTTAGTGAGCGCTCGTCCGTCTTTTTGTTTTCTTATTTTCTGCTTGTTTTTATTTCCTGTTTTAGTTTTAATTCTTAGGTTTAGGTTTTAGTTAGTTTCAACCTTAGTTTAGATAGATAATTGTGACATAATCGATATAGATTTATACCAGAATCCGATAAACATTCCACTCCCTTAGGACGACCCGTTAACATCCTTTACTACAGATCCTTATACTTGGGGTGTTTCGGTTATAAATTGTAAAACTCGTTTTTACCGAACAACTTGTATCCATTGGATAAAGTCCTGAATCATCCCAACGTCCATTTAATATCAACCATTGATTTGTTTGATAAAATCAGAGGTTGTTAGCTGTCCTTATCCTTGTTTTCTTCCAATGTAATCTTGAATAAATCGAGGTATATGTATCAGCAGGTTCATGAGTCTGCTGAGATACATATCAGTCAGCTGAATCATAATTTGCTGTGTTTAAAATACAATGCAGCTGACTTCCTTTATCTAACTTTTATTTGTGAAGTTAGAGTACACCATTTAATCATAACTAAGTTCCAGTCACCATCCAACTTATGGAACTTAGACCTTGTACACAAGGTATATGTAATCAGTTTAGGTCATCACAGACTTCCCTAAATTCTGATTCCATATCCTTGACTTTAATTACTAAGTTTGATCCCTTAGCCTTCATTAATCGAGTTTGAGCCTCACGATTTCGCGATCTTCAACGTGTTCCCGACTAGTCTCTCGACCTAGCTACCTCTCTCGATATAAACCAATGTGATATAAACCAAATGACCTTTTACGATGCTTTTGATCAAACATATACAAGATCAAACTCTAATAAACCTATACATTTGATCTAGACATCTTTTGCCTTTGCTCTATAACAACTAGTCCGGCACTCATCACTAAAACTTAAAAATAAGTCCAACAATTTCCCTTTTTTGTGATGATGCCAATACCCTTTCTAACAACAAAGCAAAAAGATTAAAACAAAAAAGAACAAACTTGGTAATTTCTCATTATAATCATTTGTTCAAAAGTTATTACGTACTAGAATCGAAGAAAGATAAAATAGAAGTAGTATCTTTGATCTACATGCCTTCTTTCCCTTTCTTCTCTTGATTTTTCCACTTGTTCTTGGTAAGTTCTTATCTCTCGATCATTTCTCTCATCCATTCATTTTCAATCGTGAGAAATCAATATGAGGATTCACTTGTTTCCACCAATTCCATGCTTGGTGCAGAGTTAGATTTATCGATGTACTCTAAATCCTAACCGCATGTAAACTTCTTTAAACTCATTCAGTGACTCCTTTGCATTTGTGGTAGGTAAACTCCTTCCACCTCTACCACCTCTCCCACCTCAGTGTGCTGCCCTCAAGGCTTTGACCCTTGTTTCCCAAAACTTAAGTCCAAGAAAAGAATTGAGTCCCTCATGGAAACCCTTATCATGAAAAGGTCTTCTTTTGCTGTTGTAGACTCTCTTGTATTCTTTGAGAAGATCATCAGTAAGTGGAAGCCGAGTCACAGCTCCTTAAAAGCATTAGTATCATCTTCCCATCTTTTCTTAGCAAAGATTAGCGACCTCTTTTGCTATTCTTTGTTTGTCTCTCTTCCCCCTTATTGACATCATCAATAAACCGGGACAGCAGGCGATGTACACTTTCCTGTGTGAGCACTAGGTTGTTCAGTTTACCTTCCATTATTTCAGTCCTAGTGTCCACAGCTGTGATCCTTCCTTGCAATGTTTGCTCCAGTAGATTTATCCTTTTAGTGATCTTAGGATTCAATTCAAAGAGTTGAAGTGTTCCAGCGAAATCAAGAGGCTTAGGTGACTCAGCAAGTTTATCAAGTTTTTGATGAATAGATGCACATTGGTCTTTCAAAAACTTGTCTTTCAGTGTATTACCTTGCCTAATCCCTCTTACATCTTGAGCAAGGTCAGCAAGAGCATATTGAGTGGAGGTAATATTAGAAGCAATAGTTTCAGTGGTTCTTCCTCTATTCTCCACTAAGTTCAGTAAATCTTCAAATCTCTGTTCTTGCCTGTCAAGTTGAGTTCTTAAGTTTGTTATGTCATTCCTGACAGCCCTCAACTCTTCCATAATATGTGTTGGTACCCCACCAGCCATTCCTCCAGCAGCTCCTTCAGTAGGCTCTTCTACATTGTATTGTTGCCTCTGTCTGCTGATAACTAAAGCATAGCTCATATCCCTTCCAGCAAGGTTAGGTCCTTGGAATTCTTCCAGAATGGGATCAAGAGCAGGCTCTTCAAAAACTATTACAAATGCCTGTTGAGGTTCTTCATCAATATGGTCTTCCTCAGGCACTTGAAACTCATCATCACTGTAGTCATAATCCAGTAGCTGCTCATCGTCATCAATAACAGCAGTCTGCTGACTATCTTTACCTACAGTGGTTTTGTCTCCAGTAGGCTGTTAGGTGTGATGCCCGAAAGATAATTTTTGTAATTGTTTTATTTAATAAATGAATTGACATTATTATTCATATTTATTATTCTCATAATCACCGATGTGACAATAGTATTTACACTACGTGAAAACCCTAAGTATATCGTTTATGTAATCACTTAACTCGATGTATGGTATATACACGGGAGGATTGAGTTAGTGAAGATGTACTTAAAATACAATTAGCCCGTAGTGAAGTTAATCGAGTATCGGGTCTCTCCTTTAACGTGCTATTAATGCGCCTGAACACAAAGGTGTGATAGTCCTATCCGGACTTTCGGTTAAGAGAACCTAATGGGGCATTTACATATGATAGATATATCATATATATCGGACCGATTTGATTAGAGTTCACGATATAATTCCGTGATCGAGAAGTCTTATCGAATCAATGGATGATCATATTTATGGATATATCTTAATCCTGAGGTGATCACGATTAATCGCTTGAATCGAGTATGAGGTTTGACTTGACGGTTAAGGATTACACCGAGTGCGTGGTCCGAATTACCCCATCTTGGCATTGTCTTGGATTGAGTGAGTAGTCTACGTATTATCACGGATACGAATCCATTCCTTCCATTTATGGAAGTAGATAAGCGATTCCACTTATTTGTTAATCCTAGAAATCGATCGATCGCGAGTTCATATCACACTGATTGATCACCAAAGTGAGTTGTATGAATTAATTGATCACTAGGGGTTAATGGTAAATAAGGATAAGAGGTTCTAAAAGGGTTAACGGTAACTTCCCGATTTAGAATGAATAATCTATGGAGGATTAATCCATATGTAATGATTATATCAATGGACGCTTATTATTATTCTCGTGAGGAGATAAATATAATCTCATAATCGGAGGAGTGCGATCACGGGATTATGGTGGCATATTCTGTGATTGATTTATCGAATATAATTATTCTATAATTATTTATTTGATTTATCGGAGTCATTGATTATTAGTCCATGGTCCCCGACGTGCTCTCCTAATATAGCATATATTTATTCTCGGACGTCGAATCCTAATAATATTAATTTAGTTCTTGTTGGACTTTATTAAAACGATATGTGAATTAATTGTTTAGTGACTATTAAATTAGTTGGGCTAAATAATTAAATATGTGGAAAAGACATTTTCCATAATCTTGGCTTAATTGTGTTATAGCCAAAATTAATTATGACTAGGTCATGAATTAAAAGTGGCGCCCCCTCTTATTTTATTTTTGGAACAAGAAATTAGTTTTCTTGTGATTAATAAGACACGTGTGCATAAAATATTTATTGGATAAATATTTATGGTAAGAAAATAAAGATAAAGATTATTCTAGATTTGTTCTAGAATATTTTGGGATTATCTTTTATTTAATAGGATTATCATAATTGATTTTGTATTAATTATAAAATCCTTGGGGCTTAAGTTTTACTCTCCTATATAAAGAGAGCCTCCTGCCAAAACACATGTAAATTTCGACTTCACCTCTTAGAGAGAGAAGAAACAAATTTCGCCAAGGGGGAAATTTGGGGAAAATCTTGGAGATTTTTCCGGTAGCATATCGGAAGGATTCGAGGCGAGGATTTCCTTCCACCGGGAGTTGCTTGGATCACACGCATCGGAAGATCGTGGTGCTCTTCACGCTTTCCTTCGTTCATCCTATTGCGGTTCTTCAACTTGGATTTTGAGATCCAAGAGGTATGATCTACAACCCCTTGTAGATATAGATCTAGTTATTTTATTACGTGTAGTTTATAGATCTAGATCCATAAATCGCCTTCCGTTGCGGATGGTATTACTAACAAGTGGTATCGGAGCCATGGTGATCTATATTTATACGTATAAAATATTAGATCTAGGAGTGGTAAAACATGTAGATTTTTGTCCCAATTTTTGGGGGCGCCGATGCATATGTTTAATTTTTATGCTTATGATCGTCGTGGTTGAAGAGATGGATTGGGGTTGTACTTTGTTTACCCGTTAGATCTATTGTAAACTCATATAAACGATGAAAATTCGTCCATATGAGTATAGGAAATTATGTAATTCTTTTTTATTGCAATTTTAATTTCCAGAAAATAGATCTGTTTAGTATCTGTTTAGTATTTTCTCTTTTCCCGTTGATCGAACTATTGAAACGAAGATCCCTCCGGTCAGAATCAAGATTAGAAGATGATGATCAACTCCACAAATTTTGGCTTCGATCAGAGTCCGTTTCGATATCCGTTTGATGCTGCGAAGAGGCTGATGTAACAGAAAAACGCAGGATTCACAGAAACCCTACCTGTGACTTCCTCGATTTTCTGGGAGAGTTTGGACCGTTGAAAAGAAAATCCGACCGTTCAGATTGACCAACTTGGAGTTTTGGACGTACCATAAAAATTTCAGGTCGATCGGGATTCATCTCGATTCCCGATCTGCCTCAGGAAGTCATTGATGCAGTGCAGTCAAAGTCAGATTCAGCAGCAAGTTTGGCGGTTTACAAGAGAAAATTGGTAAGTCAAAGCACCGATCCAACCGTCCATATTGAAGTTCAAGGAGTGAAGATAAGATCTGGAAAGTTTCGTCCCGATCCGAGTTCGTTTGATTTCCCGATCATCGAAGAGTTCGAACAGCTGCAGATTTAGTTAGAAAGTAGTAAACCCTAGTTAGGGTTTTGGTCATTTATTTTCTAATAGGTTAGATTCGAAGTGCCAAACGATCCATCTCGGTGTTTAAATTTTCCGCATTTATTTTTTATGTGTTTGATCATAAAATAGATATAAAACCGGAATTGCCATGACATGCATCATATCATAAATCCACTCCATGCATACATGTAGAATTTTAATTTTGGTAATTAAAATAGGCATGTATACAAACTCGTGTAATTAGTTGAAATTTAATTAATACGTGGTAATTAATAAATTTAGTAACTAATTAAAGATCCGAGGACGGGTTATGAAATCGTTAAGCCTTTCGGTGTGTGTTCTCGGTGAACCGCCTTAAAGCACAAACGAGATCACGTTTTCGATTCGTAGAGTCTACGAGATCGAATGATGGTAAAAGAACAAAGAAATCTTGGATAAAAACGGTTCGCCTATAGGTTGGGTGGTCAATCGAGCCGCTCGAACGACTTAACCCTCCTAGTGTGATGTATGCACGGGGTCCGGCAAGACTAAGCTACACCGGAGAACAGAGGGTGATTCCTTCTTATCTCAATGAGGTCGTCTTGACCCGATTTCGTCCGATCTCATCACATATGTTCCAACGAATAGGACGGGTAGGCTTGCCTACGTTACCGACACCATTCGAATCCTTGGTTTGATGAGCTTTTATGTTAACATCAAAAGACGTGGTTAGTTAACCCACCACCACTTCCAAAATATTGAGTGGGAGCGGGGAGGCGACAGGCCAACCCCACGGCCTCTACTATAGATACAAGTAAGTGAGAGAGGGTGACGCCTCGAGGCGCTTTGATTTCGTCCCCTAAGGATGGTGTTCGCCTTATCAACATTCATGGCTTGGTCTCCGAAAGGATATGATTTTACGGTACTCGTCGGGTCACCGACCTATCCTAAGACGGCATACTGGGCGTACCTAAGAGATCCGATATAGTAGGTCACACTCATCATGGGTATTTTTGATAATATCTAGGCTAAAAAAGGAAGGTAGTCAATGAATAAAGGGATGTTCGATTCTGTCGTGGGATGTCACGATTCTCACAAGTTATTCATTGATGAGATTGTCTCGATTTAACCGTCATCTCTTTGACCTACCCTAAGGCGGCACTGGAGATGCGAGGTTAAAACCTTGGAATGGTAGAGTAGACTTAATTTTAGTTTACAATTCCTAAAATAAATATAGTAGTGTTAAACTTGAATTAATATATGTCATTTTATTTACAGCATTATATCCCTTACTAAATTGCTTAAAATTTATAATTGACTAGTATTGACTTCGTTAAAAAGTGGAAAGTAACTAGGACGTTGAACTAGTTAATCGATAATGCAATTATTTTTCGAAAGAGATATTTTCTCTTAAGCCTTTTAAAAACCAGAGTGACATATAGGTATGTCACTAGTGTCATTCGTGTCAAACGGAAGACAAACTTAGTTTGACCAAAGGTGATCTCGGACTTTGAAATTCTTAGTGAATTTTGAATGTGTAGTAATTACACGAGTAATTTTCTAATTGAAAAATCGGAAAATCATGAAGTGTTACTAGTTGGACGATATTTGGAATCGATGAACTAGTGGGAGCTTTATGATTTGTTGTTTTTCTAGAACATTAGAAAAGTGTAACTGACTACACACGTAACCGTTCTAATTGAAAACCGGAAAGTCATGAAATGTTGCTAGTTAGACGATATTTGGAATCGATGAACTAGTGGGAGTTTCTATGATTTGTTGTTTTTCTGGAAACAATAGAACTATATACGAAAGATTTTCTAATCGAAAAATCGGAAATTCATAAAAATAAAGCATTGCTCGTTAGACGGTGTTTGGAACCGATAAACTAGTGGGAGCTTTAATGTTATGATTTGTTGTTTTTCCGTATATTAGAAAATCCGAGAAGTCTCGACAGTAACACTCAAAATAGACATCCCACGGTTCAAGAGTAGTGTCTACTCAAACGAACCGCTGGTTCAAGACTGTTTCCATTCACGGAAAGTCAAGAATGGGAGAGTATGTCTAAGAGTGTTAGTCATCTAAAACTGAGTTGATTTTAAGGCTAAACCGAAAATTAATTAACTGAAAATCATAGGATAAGGAAAGTGATTTTGGATCACTAACCAATGAATCCTTGGTGATTTTCTCGAGCTAAGTTCTTTGGAAGAACAAGGTAGCAAAGCATTTAACGATTAAAAGAGTAAACAACGGGCGCTTAATTTTAGCTAGAATAGTGGGAGTGATATAAGGAAATGAATCTCGGTTCAATCCTTGG
This sequence comes from Gentiana macrophylla, assembly GCA_026214975.1. Taxonomy (NCBI): domain Eukaryota; kingdom Viridiplantae; phylum Streptophyta; class Magnoliopsida; order Gentianales; family Gentianaceae; genus Gentiana; species Gentiana macrophylla. Next base: position 88,390,438 of record CM047811.1, read on the forward strand.
ATATCGCGGAAAATTTATTTTCTGCTTTGAAATCGTTGGACGAAATGGATTTACCTTCTATTCGATAATTTGTTTGTCGTATGAAAGTGAATATACCATTTGTAGTACGAATCCAAGACTCGGACTTTTGTTTGATAAAGTCAAAACCACTTAGAATCATTGAAATATGTATATAAAACACATCTTAAGAACTATTAAAAGCAATTGGTTTCTATATTTAGATAAACACTTCTTCATATTCCATAGTTAGTGCATAGTCCCTAAAAGACAAGACTCAAGACTGGCTCAGGGTGATTCCTTTCTCCCGATCTGTTATATTGTCTCAAAGGTTCGATGACTAAGTTTCCTTTCAATCGGGAAAGGATAATGGTTATAAAGAAGTAATATGGCTTGTTCATGACGACCTTCGGGTCCGATGAAAGAAACAAGCTAGTAGGAGCTTCTGAGTAGTGACTTCTTGTCTGATAACTATTCAAAAACTCCGGCAAGTTTATCCAAAATATTTTGAGGTTTCTCTGTTTTCAACAGAGATAGAGTATTCTATACTCAGAAATGGGCCATCACATAGTCCTAGGGACTGATGCTCGGCCTGCCTCATAGTGAAATGTTTTCACTAAGTGAGAAACCGTTAAATTGCCTTATATAGTTTTTTAGATGTGCTACAATACACTGCTTAACTCAATAAAGATATTGGAAGCGAAATAACGGTTTACATTGAAATGTAAGACCAAGAAGTCTACCTAGAATATGCTTTGGAATTTACGGATAATGTGTGGATTCGGTTCACCCCACTTCCATAAATATAAGCATTTAGCACACGGTGCTTGAAGGTAGGTCCAGAATTTGCGAACACGCTCGGTCGATGACCAATCGTTATATATCTTGTAGCTTTGAGAAAAAGGTGTGTTATAAGATCCTTGAAATCGGAAGGGACGCTTATATCATTGCGTCCCTTTCGATAGAAGTCTATGAACAAGAAAACCTTAAACCTTGCAAAGACGCTTACTCAAGGTAGTTACTAACCGATTAAAATCGGACCACATCCAACATCGGTTGTTGGTGATAACACTAAATACTACTAAACTAGATCGAATTTCGATCCACCCGAATGTAGTGGGAGTATGGTTTATCCATTACCCATTACGGGTTCATGGACTTTGCGATCGAGGATCGATTGATGACCTATGGCTCTTTTGTGAGCGAGATAGGATTCTCGATAATAGAGGTGGGTTTTATAGCCATAACCCTGTGAATGGAGTTCGGTACTCCAATTGCTCATACTCTTGTAGAACCACCGAGCGTCCTCAGCCCAAAGTGGGAGTAATTGGATCTACATGGAAAAGAGTAGAATGAGTTCGGTATTGCATGATTTCGCTCAAAAGCGTAAAAATAGGGGTGATTCCTCGAGACTTTTCTTGCCAAACAAACGGAGTCTGGATTCATTCAAAGCAGAAGGGTATTGACTTATGAACTTATGACAGGATGACCGCCAAGGCTTATGTCCTTTGTGGATAAAAGCAAACCTCTCGGTCATTGGAAGTCATATATTTCTACAATATGTGGATTTGACGAGAATATTGATAAGTCTTTTGTAGACTGGATATCAATTTTAGTACAAGAGAGTGAATATATAAATTAGTGTTTGTGAAGGATAACACTTGCACTAGATTGGAATCAACATGGGTGTGTTATCTCAAGTCGAATCGACAATACCACAATTCTCTCCGCAATGAGATTTGGACAACATTCTTAATAGTTTGACTCGGTCGAATTCATTAGAATCGATCCAACGGTTTCCCATCCATCTTATTGGTTAAGATGATGCATCTGTGTATGCAACATTCAACGAGGAAGTTCTACCCTATGCCTCGAATGACTCTCTAAATCTTCGGATCAAGAGAAATGGGATAGATTCTCTTTCTAGTTAGAGATGGTCAGTTATTGAACGTCAACTTTGATCGAATCTTAGATTCGGCGGTTAACAAAGCAAGTTTAGTATGTCCTTTAGTATCTTGAAGAGAACGAGGAACAATATGCGGACATATTCATGTGGGAACTTGGATATGTGTGATACACTGATTTTGACTTTAAGTCAGATTTAGGATGATCGTTAAGTCGATCTCGGGCTCAGTGTTTACTAAGTACCACATGATTTGATGGACCGGTAACGTTTCGATTCTACGGATCGTCTCGAGCCGACAACCCGACTAATCATTAAGACCCATGACATTTAGATGTAGGTGCTCCCGAGTCACCGACCTATCCTACGACGGCATACTCGGAGTGTACTTTGGAATCAAAATGGTTATGACATGCTTAGTGGGTACTAGAATACGGGATAAGTCTCCATTGCTTTAGAGCAAGTGGGAGATGTAGTTTGTTGTATTTTAAATAATAGGGTGTGCTCTAAAACAATTAATCACATGCTTTCGTGCAAGTGGGAGATTGTTAGGTGTGATGCCGAAAGACAATTTTGTAATTGTTTTATTTAATAAATGAATTGACATTATTATTCATATTTATTATTCTCATAATCACCGATGTGACAATAGTATTTACACTACGAGAAACCCTAAGTATATCGTTTATGTAATCACTTAACTCGATTGTATGGTATATACACGAGAGATTGAGTTAGTGAAGATGTACTTAAAATACAATTAGCCCGTAGTGAAGTTAATCGAGAGTATCGGGTCTCTCTTTAACGTGCTATTAATGCGCCTTGAACACAAAAGGTGTGATAGTCCTATCCGGACTTTCGGTTAAGAGAACCTAATGGGGCATTTACATATGATAGATATATCATATAGGGCTGGACCGATTTGATTAGAGTTCACGATATAATTCCGTGATCGAGAAGTCTTATCGAATCAATGGATGATCATATTTATGGATATATCTTAATCTGAGGTGATCACGAGTCAACTGCTTGAATCGATTATGAGGTTTGACTTGACGGTTAAGGATTACACCGAGTCCAATGGTCCGAATTACCCCATCTTGGCATTGTCTTCGGATTGAGTGAGTAGTCCGTGTTATCACGAGATACGGAATCCATTCCTTCCATTTATGGAAGTAGATAGCGATTCCACTTTATTTGTTAATCCTAGAAACTGATCGATCGCGAGTTCATATCACACCGATTGATCACCAGGTGAGTTGTATGAATTAATTGATCACTAGGGGTTAATGGTAAATAAGGATAAGAGGTTCTAAAAGGGTTAACGGTAACTTCCCGATTTAGAATGAATAATCTATGGAGGATTAATCCATATGTAATGATTATATCAATGGACGCTTATTATTATTCTCGTGAGGAGATAAATATAATCTCATAATCGGAGGAGTGCAGTCACGGGATTATGGTGGCATATTCCTGTGATTGATTTATCGAATATAATTATTCTATAATTATTTATTTGATTTATCGGAGCCGCTGATTATTAGTCCATGGTCCCCGACGTGCCTCCTAATATAGCATAGCTATTCTCGGACGTCGAATCCTAATAATATTAATTTAGTTCTTGTTGGACTTTATTAAAACGATATGTGAATTAATTGTTTAGTGGACTATTAAATTAGTTGGGCTAAATAATTAAATATGTGGAAAAGACATTTTCCATAATCTTGGCCCAATTGTGTTATAGCCCAAAAATTAATTATGACTAGGTCATGAATTAAAAGTGGCGCCCCCCCTCTTATTTTTGGAACAAGAAATTAGTTTTCTTGTGATTAATAAGACATGTGCATAAAATATTTATTGGATAAATATTTATGGTAAGAAATAAAGATAAAGATTATTCTAGATTTGTTCTAGAATATTTTGGGATTATCTTTTATTTAATAGGATTATCATAATTGATTTTGTATTAATTATAAAATCCTTGGGGCTTAAGTTTTACTCTCCTATATAAAGAGAGTTCTCCCAAGCCAAAACACAATGTAAATTTCGACTTCACCTCTTAGAGAGGAGAAGAAACAAATTTCGGCCAAGGGGGAAATTTGGGGAAAATCTTGGAGATTTTTCCGGGTAGCATATCGGAAGGATTCGAGACGAGGATTTCCTTCCACCGGGAGTTGCTTGGATCACACGTACGGAAGATCGTGGTGCTCTTCACGCTTTCCTTCGTTCATCCTATTGCGGTTCTTCAACTTGGATTTTGAGATCCAAGAGGTATGATCTACAACCCCCTTGTAGATATAGATCTAGTTATTTTATTACGTGTAGTTTATAGATCTAGATCCATAAATCGCTTCCGTTGCGGATGGTATTACTAACATAGGCTCCACTACAGCAGCCTCTTCAACAACAACAGCAGGGGTTTCCTCCAAACCCATAGATAGTTCCAACCTATGTCCAGTCTTTGTTTGAGACTCAACAACTGTACCTCCTGTTCCAACCTTTGTTCAGTGTCTTTGTTTGAACCTCGGCGGCTGAACCTCCTCAATCATCAATGGGGATCCTTCAAATCCCATAACCATATCCAATCTTTGTGCCACCACTTTGCTTGCTCCTCGGTGATCAAAGCACCCTCTGTACAAGGATAGCGAGGAATTCACCTATTTTCTTCTTGAAATCCTTCAAAGATTGGAAATCCTTCTCGTGTATTTCCGGTTTTGGATAAGGTTCCTTCAAAGTGTCAATCCATCTTGATATTGAATTGAACCTCGGGAATTGACATCCGTTCACTTGTGATCAGAGAACCTTTCATCATCCAAATCCACATCTTGCTGATCGTCAGGTTGATCAATAGGTTCAGCAACAAATGAAGCATCAGACTCACCAACCAATCTATTTGCACCAAGATTTATACCCTCATTTATTAGTTCCTCCAAATCATCCATGGTCAGATCCTCCAGATCTTCATTCATGTCTTTAGTTTGTTGACTTTCAGTAGACTGTCCAGCATCAGTAGACTATTGTACATTTGACTCAATTATCATAGCAGTCCCACTGACTCCTCCTGGACCAGAGGGATAATCACCTCCAGAATCGGATGATGAATCATCACCGCCTGCGATTCATCTCTGGGTTCTCTCGAACTTGATACCCTCCTCCTTACGTTGTTCATCAAATAAATCCATCAATCTTGATTGCGATGGAAGTATCAACCGATCCAAAGAAATTTTCCACTTCCAATTTCTCAAAAGCCCATTCTTCAAAGTCTGTCATTGGTTCTGCAGCTGGCTTTTGTCTCTTATAGAATCCAAACTTCCACTGAAAATAGTTTGCAACCAGTAGAAGTTTAGGATCAACAAACTCCTCTTTCTTCTTCTTCTCATGTCTTTCAAAAGGCATGGTTGGTTTTCTAGGAGCTTTTGCAGTAGCTTGCTGACCTCCAAAGGTCTCTACAAGCAAATTCAAAGTTTCTTCCACAGATGCCTCTATGTCTGTAGGTTGCTCAGGTTGTACATTTGTTCCTACTACCTCCATCTGTACCACACTTGGTTCCCCCTGACTTATATGCTCATTAGCAGGGTCAGCAACAGATTGCTCTTCCCCCTGAACTATTGCAGGACTTAGGGTCTTTTACCAATGTTTCAGTTACCACAGCAGGTGCAGACACAATTGTTTGTTGTGGTTCTTCTACAAGTTGCTCAACAACAACTTGGGCAGAATCAGTAGGCTCAGGAGCCTTTGCAGGTGAGGATACAACAGTTTCTACAGCAGGCTCAGGTCGATGAGTCTCTTTGTGATTCTCCAAAGAGTTGCTCGAAACAACCTCTACATCCTCGGTGAGGCTTGATAATAGTTAAGGCTCTCACCTCAAGCCTCTCCTACTTCTTCTTCTTCTTCTTCTTTTCTCTTTGAGCCTCCAAAACTTTTAACTGTTTACCTTTGCCATGTTTCCTCTTTTTGGCAATCTCTTTCATTCTTTTGGAAAGTTGCTCTTCTTCAACTTCAGCAGCTTTCCTCTTCCTTGTGATTTCAGCTAAATCAATAACTTCAACTGATTGCTTCATTGTCTTCCTAGGCTTTAATATTTCTGTGATTTTCCTTGTGTCAGTAGCCTTTCTTTTCTCAGTAACCTTCTTTGGTGCAGCAGGTTTAACAGCTTTCTTAACCTGCTCACCACCAGCATCACCATCATCACTATCAGTGGCCTCATCATCAACATCTTCATCATCATCCAGACCAGGGATAGGAGTACCAACTTCTGGCTTGAATCTGGATTGGTTTATCATTTCAGATGAAACATCAGGTATCTGAAAGTGATTTAACAAGGTCTGAATCATTAGACCTAAGGGCTTGACTTTGGATTTCCTTGTACCATCTCTATCTTCAATAAACACCTTCTTCATGTAATGTACAAAGAATCCAGCCCAATCAAACTTTATACTCCTGCAGATGATGATCAGCAGGTCTATTTTGGGTCCTGATAAAGTATCCAGGCTTCCAACAAATCCCAAAATGGTTTTGGCAATCAATTTGCTCAACAGGTTGTACTCAAAACCAATATGTTTCACATTAATGCCTAAGCTTGAAGGTATAGCATCATTGGACTTTATCTGATCCACAAACTTCATTCTTGGTAGATTCATTGCCTCTGGATTAGTAGGAGCATCATTTCCAAGTGCAAATCCAAATTACTGTCTCAGCAGGTCTGAGGAAATTTCTATCTCTCTCCCATTTACAGTTGTAGTGAAGGCCTCTCTACCTTCATGTATAACAATGTTTCTCCATAATTCCAGTACATTAATGTATGAAATTCTCTGCAATCTCCTGTTGATTATACCTTCCAACCCAGCAAAATGACTGATTCTTCGTCCAATGTTGATGGCTAACTCAGTAGAATTACAGTCATTAACATAACCTCTCACACTTTGACTGGTGCCAATATGAACATCATCCTTAGGTGCCATGATAAATGAAAAAGATGGCTTGTAAATCTGTGTTCACACAGTGTATACGCAGATAAAATCAATCTGAGAATTTTGTGAGTAGCCTATGTAAATAGGTCTGTATATATATAGACAGATGCAGTTGTAACTGTCAGATCGTGTACTGTGCATTAACCACGATTAAATTTGAGTGAATGCTGTTTTGACACGTTGCCCATTACTTTTCCATAACGTTTTATAACCGTTCGATCATGTTAACTACAGTTATAAAGATAAGATAAATATTCCGCCAATTGTTTTTTGATTTTAATAAGTTTGACTGTAACGCTTCCTTCAAAGACCTTGTCATCATGAGACTTGGCTCAAGACTGGCCGATAGAAGTCTCAAAGCACTCTTTGAAAAAGTCACTCTGCTGATGTTTAATTCCATTTGTATTGTCCAATTGATAATACAAGATGAAGTTTAATACCAATGACTGATCTGTCAAGTGAGCTCACCCAGCATGACAAAGACCAATCCCCTTGGCAACTTCACTTGGTCAATTGTTCAATCATAAGTACATGGAATTGTTGATACCAATGACTAATTTTCTAAGTGAGCTCACCCAACATAGCAAAGACTAATCCCCTTGGTGAATTCCAATTACTCACTGTGATTATCACCAACTTTGATAATTCCAAGTTCAGTCCTTAGTTTAGCAAATCTTTCACTATCCAAAGGTTTAGTGAAGATATCAGCAAGTTGATCTTCAGTAGGGATATAAAAAACCACTACATATTTCTTTTCAACATGATCTCTTGTAAAATGATGTCTCACATTAATATGCTTGGTTCTTGAGTGCAAAATAGGATTTTCTGTGATTGCAATTGCACTTGTGTTGTCACACATTATAGGAATTTCTCTTTCTTCAATTCCATAATCCCTTAATTGTTGTCTTAACCAAAGTATTTGTGCACAGCAACTTCCAGCAGCAATGTATTCAGCTTCAGCAGTGGAAGTTGATATAGAATTATGTTTCTTGCTAAATCAGGAGACCAGTCTATTTCCTATTAACTGACAGGTTCCTGTGGTCCTTTTTCTATCAATCTTGCATCCAGTATAATCAGAATCTGAGTAGGATATAACTTTGAAGCTTCCATCTTTTGAATACCATATCCCTACTCCCAAAGTCTCTTTTAGATACTTGAGAATTCTTTTGACTGCACCTAAATGACATTCTTTAGGTTTTGATTGAAATCTTGCACAAACACCTACAGAAAAAGATATATCAGGTCTGCTGGCAGTAAGGTACAGCAGACTGTCTATCATCCTTCTGTATAGAGTCTAATCAACATCTTTGCCTTCTTTATCTTCATCCAATCTAATATTTGTGCTCATAGGAGTTGATATCTTGGTGCTGTTTTCCATACCAAATTTCTTCAGTAACTCCTTGGTATACTTGGTTTGATGAATGAAGATTCCATCTTTCATCTGTTTGACTTGCAATCCCAAAAAGTAGTTCATTTCTACCATCATACTTATTTGGAATTTACTCTTCATTAGATTTGCAAACTTCTCATATAGCAATTCATTTTCAGAACCAAAAATTATGTCATCAACATAAATTTGTAACAGCAGGGTGTTGTTCCCTTCATTGATTCTGAAAAGAGTCTTATCAATGGTCCCTTTTGTAAAACCATTGTCCACCAAGAATTGAGATAGAGTCTCATACCATGCTCTTGGTGCTTGTTTCAAACCATAAAGTGTTTTGTTGAGTCTATACACTTTATCTTCTTGATCTTTAACTTCAAATCCAGGAGGATGCTGAACATACACTTCCTCCTCTAGAATGCCATTCAAAAATGCACTCTTAACATCCATTTGAAATACTTTGAAGTTTTTATAAGCAACATGTGCTAGGAATAATCTGATAGCTTACAATCTTACAATAGGGGCATATGTTTCATCAAAATCTATTCCTTCTGCTTGAGAATATCCTTTTGCCACTAGTCTGGCCTTATTCCTTACAATGGTACCAGATTCATCAAGTTTGTTTCTGTATACCCATTTTGTACCAATTATATTTGCATGACTAGGCCTTTCCACTAGTGTCCAAACTTGATTTCTTTCAAATTCATTCAATTCTTCTTGCATAGCAATTACCCAATTTGGATCTGAAATTGCTTCTTCAACAACTTTAGGTTCCATTTGAGATAGAAAACAAGTAAACATTGCTTCTAGTTGTCTTCTAGTCCTCACACCTTGCTGTATGTTGCCAATAACTTGTTCAGCAGGGTGATCCCTTAACCATTGTGGATTCTGTTAGATTGATTCTCTGGAACATCATCTTTATAGGGTCTGTTCGTTTCTTCCAAAGGGGGTTCAACGAGATCCTTGAATTGCCTCGGTTGTTGCATCGATGAGTATCATCGCAGGTGTTTCAAAGAGGCGAATCGAAACTTTTAAGTCATTGAATCTTTCCAAAACTTCAACACATTCTGGATCAGTGACTTGTTGATTCTCAGCAGGTTCTGATTCTTCATCTTCCATTCGAGTGAACTTAGGTTCATCAAATACAACATGTATTGTTTCTTCATGTTTCAGTGACCTTTTATTCAAGACTCAATGATGCCTTGTTGATCAAGAATATCCCAAGAAAATTCTTTCATCTGATTTTGGTTGGAATGTCTTCAATTGTTCCTTATGATTCAAGATAAAATACTTGCTTCCAAATGGATGGAAGTAGGATATATTAGGTTTTCTTCCATTCCAAATCTCATAAGATGTCTTCAGCAGCTTCTTGTTCACTGAGGTCCTGTTTTGTGTATAGCATACTGTATTTATCGCTTGAATGATTTCAATACCTTTCAGGTAGTAATGCTTCACAAATCATTGTTCTTCCCGCTTCTTTTAAAGTTCTGCTTTTCTTTCAAAGAACCCCATTTTGGCCGAGGTGTACCAAAGAAGAAGAACTTGATGTAGTACACCATTTTGTTCACAATATTCTCTTATGACTTTATTGAAAAACTCAGTACCCTTGTCTGATCTTATCTTTACTACTGTCAAACTTTTCTCATTTTGTAATCTCTTCAAAAGTTCAGGCATCTTTTGAAGTGTTTCACTCTTCTTGTTCATAAATATCACCCACGTGTATCTTGAGTAATCATCCACAACTACCAAAGTGTATTTCTTTCCAGTTACACTTGTTGGTGTTACTGGTCCAAATAGATCCATGTGCATCAGCTCCAAAACTCTTTTTGTTGATTGTTTAGTCTTTGATTTGAAGCTTGACTTTGTCTGTTTACCTTGCTGACATGCATCACATATAGCATCCTTCTTGAATGTGATCTCAGGTAAACCAATCACCAGTTTCTTCTTCACCAACTGATTGATATCATCAAAATTTAAGTGATTTAACTTCTTATGCCATAACCAATTGAGTTCTGACTTGGTATGGACAATCAGGCAGGTTTCTGGAATTGCAGTAGACCAATCCACAATGTACATGTTTTGTTGTCTTCTTCCTGCTAACACAACTTGATCACCTCTTTCACTAATGACAATACAAGTGCCTTTGTCAAATGTGACTTTGTATCCCATGTCACAAAACTGTCCAGTGCTCAGCAAGTTGTAGTCCAGTCCTTCCACATATGCAACATTCCCGATTGTTAGTCCATTCCTCACAAGTGTGCCATATCCTCTTATGTATCCAGGTGTATTCTTGTTTCCAAAATTCACTCTAGGACCATCCTTTGTCACAAAATTTGACAAACAGTGCTTATTATTTGTCATATGTCTGGAACATCCACTGTCAAAGTACCAGACACCCTACAAAACAAAGTTAATACATTTTAGGTACCCAAACCTGTTTGGGTCCATAATGGTCAGTGGTAAGCATGACCCTTGGCAAATTTCCATAAAGTCTTCTTTGAAAAGTGTCATACTTTGGTTCATACATGTATTCCACACATCCATAAGTTCTAACAGTTGGTTGTGTAGGATTCACATATTTTTCTGGCCTTTTGGTTTATAATGCTGTTTGGAGTGATTTCCTTTGTTAGAAGCATTAGCATAACCATTGGATTGTTGTCTGTTAGGAACAGCTCTGTAATATGGAGTCTGCAGAGGTCCCTGCTGAGGTCTTGTATAAGTCCTCTACTGAGTCCTCTGTTGATTCCATTGCTTAGGTTTTACCCTAGCAGCATGGTTATACTTGTTGTTTCTAGCAGTAGGTGCAGGAATATTCCAATCATCATCAGTAAGAAACAATCTACCTTTCCCCCTGAGATAAGTATCCTTAGAATGATTAACATTTTTGGGTTTAGGATTCTTATCCTTTAAATATTTTTGGTTTTTCCCTTTTTGTGGTCCAGCAGACTTGGTAGCAGGTCTGCTATCAGTAGGTCTAGAAGGTCCAGCAGTCCTACCTTTGGATTTACCTTTTTTGTTAGGTACTGATGTCCTTTTAAATTTCTGATTTTTCCACTTTGAAGCATTCTCAGTAGGCTTTACTGCCTCAACAACCCTTTTGGGAGTTGGATCTTGTGCAGGCACAAACTTATGACCAATTCTAGTACTAGGTTCAGTGACGTTACTGGATCCATTCTTATTGGATTGTTGAGTTCCAAATCCAAGCCCTGTTCTATCACCATAAGGCTTTCCAGATTTGAATGCAAATGGAGGAACAAGATGGTTCAAAGAGACTCAAAGACTCATCAAGGTTCAAAGCAGGCTTATCTTGATTCTCGTCGACTTCTTTTCCTTTCCTTTGAGAATTCTTAATTCAAAGATTTAATCTTTCAACTTCGATTGAAGAGCTTCTTTTTCAGCCTTCACAATCTCATAGCCAGATTGTATTATCCTCAGTTGATTAAGGATGGCATCCAAAGTTTCTTCATTGTCAAAATTTTTAGGATTTGAACCACAAGTTGATTCACAATCACTTCCAGCAGGAGTGTTTATAGATACAGTATTGTATACCTCCTCTGTTTCATCCATGTTGGCCATTAAGGCATAATCTTCCATTTCAAACAACTTGAAGTGCAGTATCATCAGATTCATTTCCTTTTTTATGACTCAACTTCATACCCTGATTCATCTTCTGCAACCATAGCCTTCTTTCCATGTCTTCTTTGTTGGCTCTTGGTCTTGATGAGTGCCGACAATCAGGTCTAAAATATCCAGGCTTCTTGCAGTTAAAGCAAAGATAATCAGTTCCTTTTTCTGCTTTAACTCGGGATATCCGTTTTGAAGTGTCTGGTTTCTTGCAATGATAACATAAATAATCATTATCTTTCTTTGAATCATCCTTCTTCTTTTCACTGAATTTCTTTGTGAAATTCCTTGGAGAACCTTTTCCAGTTTTCATCATCCTGATTTTCTTGCTCTATAGGGCAATCTGCTCTTGCATTTCATCCAGCAGATCATCTTGAGCTCCTGATGTCTCTTCTTGATGTGAAGCAGCCAATGCAGTGGTCTTTGGCTCTTCTTTTTCAGTTTCAGGCACAAGTTTTTTGCTAAATTCATAGGCCTTAAGATCTGAAAATAGTTTGAAGGTGTATTCTTCATGCAAACTCCTCATTTCTTCAATTGCAGTCACCTTCATTTCCCAAACTTCTTTTGTAGGTAATGCTTCCAAGATTTTTGAGTTGATTTCTTCTTGTGAGTACTTCACACTCAGCAAGGTGAGTTCATCCATGATTGCATTGAACCTTGATTCCATTTGTTCAATGGTTTCATTTGGTTTCATCTTGAACTCTTGGAACTTCTTCTTGGCCACACTGATCTTATTCTTCTTGATTGCATCAGTGCCTTCACAGATTAATTGTAATTTGTCCCATAGTTCCTTAGCAGTCATGCAATCTTTTCACCTTCATGTACATATTGCTATCTAAAGTTCTATAAATGATATCAATAGCAATATTGTTGAGATTTGCTCTCTTTCTATCTTCAGCAATCCATTCCCTTTTTGGTTTTGGAATGTACTGTGTCTCATCACCCACTGTTACTGACTTGGTAATTTCCAGTGGTCTATCTGTCAGCACATCCATCATATCATCATGTGTTGCAGGTAGATAAGCCTGCACATCAACATTGTTCTAGCATACTGGTTTTTATCCATGATGCAAAGCTTTGAAAATCAGTGGCTTGAAAAAGTTTTCAAAGTATTTTCACAAGCACAACAAGTAAGATTACTTGAGCGTAAGCCTTTGCGCTGATACCAATTGTTGGTCCTTTGAAAGGCTTTGGTTAAGTTTAAAGGGAGGGTGAATAAACTTAACACTTAAAACTTTTGGAGTTAACAAACTCAAAGAACTTCAAAGACTTGCTTGATTCTTCAAGATAACTCTTTGATACTCGATAGTCTCTCGACCGTGAGTTTCTTGAATTTGTGCAATGAATTATATCAAAAATTAAGCCTTATTACTTGTTGATAAATATGATACCAAGTATTAGATACTCAGTAGTGTATGTGTGTGAATTCAGTTGCTAGATTTAGTAGGTTGATGTGTGTAATAAACTAAATGCAGAATGTAAGTGCAGAAAGTAAGTAGGCAAATTTTATAGTGGTTCCAGGTGGTGTAATCCTCACACCCACTCTTCTCTGTGATGTTGGAGGTAATTAACTAGAGATCTTTGATGTAGCTGTTACAAAAACCCTATGTTTCTTGTCCTTCACCAATAACTATGGCTTCACAAACTGAACACTTGGAACAGGTAGGATTGATGTTCCAAATTCTTCCACTGTCCTTGAAGGGTAGGATTGCCTCTTCACCACTCTCACCACAACAAACAATCTTTTCACACACGTGTAAGTGCTTCACTGCCTTGATGAGATTCTTATAAAATAAAGATTGAATCAAGTAAATGATTCTGTTGCAGCAGCTTGATCAGGATGATATGATCAGTAGCTTGATGTCTTCAAGTGTTTAAACTTGATGTAGCTTGAATGCAGATTACACTTGAAGATTTTCTCTGGATTAGTAGCCTTAAGCTCAGTAGGGTCAGCAGGGTGTTTTTCTTGATTTAATTCTGATTGCTGAAGATAGATCCTTAATTTTCATCAATGTTCATCACTTGTATCTAAATTAGGAGTCCTCTATTTATAGGTAGGAGTCCTTGTGACTTGTATTTGAAATTCAAATAAAGCCGTTCCAGATTTTGTCCTAATTGACTTGATTTACATCACTTTGCTCATAGTACTAACACAATGATCGCTTTTTGACAGAATTCAGTCTGTCCATCCTTTGACTTGTATCCATTGGATAAAGTCTCGAATCTTCCTAACGTCCCTTTAATATCAACCATTGATTTGTTTGATAAAATCGAGAGTTGTTAGTTGTCCCCTTATCCTTGTTTTCTTCAATGTAATCTTGAATAAATCGAGGTATATGTATCAAGCAGTTCATGAGTCTGTTTGAGATACATATCGATCAAATTTGATCATAATTTGTTTGTGTTTAAAACACAATGCAAATGACTTCCTTTATCTAACTTTTATTTGTGAAGTTAGAGTACACCATTTAATCATAACTAAGTTCCAGTCACCATCCAACTTATGGAACTTAGACCTTGTATTACACAAGGTATATGTAATCGCTTTAGGTCATCACAGACTTCCCTAAATTCTCGATTCCATATCCTTGACTTTAATTACTTAGTTTGATCCCTTAGCCTTTATTAACTCGAGTTTGAGCCTCACCTTCGGTCTTCATCGGGTTCCCGACTAGTCTATCGACCTAGCTACCTCATCGATATAGACCGGTCTCTGTGATATAAACCAAATGACCTTTTACGGTTGCTTGTTTGATCAAACCTAGACAAGATCAAACTCTAATAAACCTATACATTTGATCTAGACATCTTTTTGCCTTTGCTCTATAACAGCTAGTCTGGCACTCATCACTAAAACTTAAAAATAAGTCCAACAGCACCATACTGCTTTCAACGTCCAAATCCAAGATTTGACTATTATTGACTTTTAATAACCTGACTTTCTCTCTCCAAAAGAGAATCTATCCATTTTATCTATATCCCAAGATTTGAGAGAATTATTCCAAGAGGGGTTGGGTAGGAAACCTCTCGTTGAATGTTGCATACGAAAATGCATTATAATCTTAAACAATAAGATGGATGGGATACTGCCACAACTTGTTCTCATGAATTCGACCGAATCGATTTCTAAGAATATAGTCTGCTTTTCTGATTCAGAGAAGCGTTGGCTAGTCAGTTCATGACTTCAGATAACACACCCATGTTGTTCACAACTGTTGCAGTGTTACCTATATAAGCACTAACGTCTACTACTTTACTAATATTGATTCTATGGTCTACAAAATACTCATCAATATTTTGATCAAGCCCACACATTTCAAACATGTGACTTTTAATGACCTAGAGGTTTGCTTTAATCCATCAATGGATATATGCATAGGTAGTCAATCTGCCATTCGCTTTAAGCTAAAACCCTTCCGTTCCAAATGAATCTAAGCTCCATTGTATGGCAAGAAAGTTTCAGGGCATCACCCCTGTTAATCTTTCTACTTTCTATAGAGTCCAGCAAGGCTGAGTGGTGAGAAATTTTCAGGGCATCACCCCTGTTTAACTGTCTACTTCTCAGGGAGTTACCCCCAAAACCACTTGTCTTTGATAAACTTTTTCATTCATTCAACTCTTTTCCATGTAGATCCAATTTCTCCTACTGGGCCTGAGACACTCAGGTGGTTCTACAGGAGTATGAACAGACCTGGAGTACCAAAACTCCATTTACAGGTATATGGCTTTAAACCAACCTCATTTTATCAGAATCCTACACAGCTTCTTCCGAGAAGACCATAGGTTATCAATCACCCCAGTGGATTGTAAAGTTCAGATAATCACAAATGAGTCAATGGATAAACCATACTCCCAATGCATTTGGGTGGATTGATATTCTGATCTAGTTCAGTAGTATTAATCAGCGTAATCTCCAACAACCAATGTTGGATGTGGTCTGATTAAATCAGATAGTAACTCCTTGAGTAACTGTACTTCAAGGTCTAAGGTTGTTATTTAAACATCCTTTCAGAAAGGCTGTGACAGTACAACCGTCACTTTCCAAACTTCACTCATTGTAATAAGATATTTCACGATCAGTCACCATCTGAACGTGTATGCAAAATCTCCAGTCCTACCATCAAGCACCAAGTGCTCAATGCCTCTATTTACGGAAGTGGAGTAAACGTAGTTCACTCCTTATCCATAAATTCATAAGCATCTTCTAGGTAGACTTCTCGGTATTACATAATAATGTATGCCATTATTTTGCAACTAATATCTTAATTGAGTTAAGCGGTTATCTTGTAGCATATCAATAACTATATAAGACAATACATGGTTTATCCTTTCAGTGAAATCGTTTCACCCGGAGGTAGGCCAAGCATCAGTGCCAAAACTATGCTATAGCCTATATCTGAGCATGGAATACTTATTTCTCTAGTAATATCAGAGATTCCTCCAAATATTTAGATAAACTAATAAGCATTTCGAGTAGTCGTCAGACATAGTGTCAGCCACTCAAAAGCTCTCACTAGCTTGTATCCTTCATAAGAACCCGAAGGTCAATATGAACAAGCAGTGATACTTCTTCAGCTCTATTACCCTTTCCAAATTGAAAGGTTACTTAGTCATTTTTCCTTTGAGATAGTGTTCTTAGACTGGGAGATAGGAATCACCCTTAGCCAGTCTTCAGATCTTATCTTTAGGATATATGCACTAATTAATAGATGCTGAAGGATCGTTCATCTAAATACGGAAGCCATTTGTCTTAATAGTTTATGTTGTGTTACATATACCTTTTCAGCATTACTTAGTGGATCTGACTTTATCAGACAAAAGTCCGAGTCTCAGAATCGTATACAAATGTCATATTCACTTTCTTTAAGGCAACTGTGTTATCGATTTGAAAGTGAATCCATTCGTTCCAATGAATCTGAAAACAGAAATTAAATTTCTGTGATATTCACTTTCAAATCGATAACACAGTTGCCTTAAAGAAAGTGAATATGTTTCCTTATATCACTCCCACTATCTCAGCTGAAATAACTGCCCGTTGTCTACTCTTTAATCATGAATGCCAAGCTACCTTGTTCATTACAAGCGAACTTTAGCTTCTGAGTCAAATTACTAGGTTAAGAAAGTCTCTAAAGATTCATAGGTTAGTGATCCGAAATCACTTTCCTTATCCTTTACTTTCTTTTATTAATATTTCGGTTTAGCCTTTCACTTATTTAGTTTAGATGACTTGCGCTTGTAGACATTCTTTCCCATTCTTGGATTTCTTTAAAGGAAATAGCCACTTAATTAGCGATTCATATGAGTAGACACTACTCGTGAACTCGTGGATGTCCAAAGGAGATTGATACCAAATCATTCTCGTCATCTTTGAACTAATTTTAATTTGCCTCCCGTTCATCACGAGTGACATCAGTGACATACTTATTTATGTCACTTAAGTTTGTAGGCTCAAGAGGAACATCCTCTTCCGAAAAAATTAATTTGCATTCTCGATTATTGAGTTCAACGTTCTTGTTACTTTTCCACTTTTATGAAGTCATCATCAGTCAATTTATCGTGTTTAGCACTTTAGATGCCTTGAGATGATATGTAGTTGTAAAATTATATTACGACATAAATATAAATCAAATCATACACCACAACAAATAATATATTTTAGGAATTATAAACGTGATGTCATGCATGCAGTTTATCCTACCATTCCAAGGATTTAATCTCACACCTATAGTGCCGCCGTAGGGTAGGTCAAAGAGGTGACGATTAAATTGAGACAATCTCTCTCAACAATTAACCGAGAATCAGACATCTCAATTTAATTGTTGATTACCTTCCTTTTTCAGCCAAGATATTTCCAAAAATATCCTTGTGAGTGTGACTCTCTGTGCTTAAGATTTTTAAGCACGCCCGAGTATGCGCCGTAGGTAGGTCGATGACCCGACGAGTACTCAAAATCTTATCCTTTCGGAGACCAAGCCTTGAATTTTGATAGCAGTGAAGGCCATCCGTAGGGGGCTGAAATCAAAGCGGCACGAGGCGTCACCATTTTCTCACGTGCTTGTGTCAACAGTAGAGGCCGAGGGGTCAGTTGTCACCTTCCCCGCTCCCACTCGTTATTTTGAAAATTAGGTAGTCTTTTAGGATTTTCAGAATTTATTTACAATCCGAAAACAATAAATCATGAATATTTAAATTAATCCCCCCACTAGTTCATCGGTTCCAAATACCGTCTAACTAGTGTCACTTATTCATGACTTTCCAATTTCTTGGATTCATAAAATCTTTGTGTAGACACTACACAATTAAAATTCACCATGAATTTTATAATCCTAATATATTAGGACTTATGAATTTCCCACCAAATCGAAAAATAATAAATCACAAATTTAAAGTTCCCACTAGTTTATCGGTTCCAAATACCGTCTAACTAGTGACACTATATTCATGATCTTCCAATTTATCGATTATTTAGAAAATCTATTGTGTAGTCACTACACAATTAAAATTCACTAAAATAATTTTATAGTCTTAATATCGTCATGATAAAAGTTTAGGATCGTAGAATTTTATCTCAATAATTTGAAAACAATAAATCTTGAAAAACAATCACCAACTTATCGGTTATAGCTGAGCTTTAACCGAGTTCACCGAACGGTGTCGGGATTGGCTAAGCCGACCTGTCCTTTTCGTTGGTTCATATACGACTGCTGGATGAATTGGGCTAAGGCTGCCCCATTGAGCCGAAACTCGCCGGATAGCTTGACCTTGCCGGACCCCGACGCTAACGCCGCGTGTCGCGGTCTTGGGGTTGAAAATCGGGCTAAGGTTGCCCTATCGAGCCTCACCTTCGCGGATAGCTTGACCTTTCCGGACCCCTGTGGCTAACCCCGCACTTGGATGGACAAGTCGAGTCGAGCCGAAGCCCTGTTGACCGCCCGAACCAATTTTCGAACCTTTTGCTCAGTTGGTGTCCAATTTTTCAATTATTAAAATTCTTTTATGTAGTCACTACATAATTAAAATCCACGAATGATTTTTAGATCCCAAAATTAAATTTACCGAGTAAATTTTATTTTATCATGTGAATTTTATATCCCGATAAAATTTTGTTCGTTTTAATTAATTTAATTAAATACCTAAATTAATCTAAATTAATTACGTCTCATACATGCATAATTAATATCATGATTAATTATCTACATGTATGCATATGTTAGGAGTGGAGTTCATGAATATGATGCATGTCATGGCATGGTTATATCACATAAATAATCATACAAGAAAATAAATGCGAAAAATAAACCACTGAGATGGAACGTTGGTACCCCCGTATCTAATCTATAAATTAAATAAACCCTAGGCATAAAAAAAAATTACAAGTCTCCAATGTCCAGCCACCGCCGCTTTGTATTTTAATTTTCTGCTCCGTTTTCTAAACAAAAGTGCTCTAGCCGAGTAGGTAAAGCTCCTTCTTCCTACAACTTCATTACCCGAGTTCGATTCCATTCCCCCACCATTTTTGTATTCGTTTTTTTTAAATCGTTTTTTATTTTTTATTTTTTTCCAAACAGTAAAAGAAAAAAACGAGGAAAAAAAATACCAAAAAAAAAATTTCCAGAATTTGATACGGCCAAGAGGATTGAAACTCAAGTCTGCAGTTTGGTGATTCTGTGCCTTGACCACTGCGCCATCTTCCAGATTTGATAAAAAATGCATTCGATTTAATAAATAGGTACGGCCGAAATAAAATAAGTTCTAAAGTGCAGAAAATTAATTTTAAAAATAAATTACATGATATCCTATACCCAAAAAATCGGGTTTACAATAGATCTAACGGTAAACAGATACCAACCCCAATCCATCTCGTCGACCAAAACATTCAATCGCATAAATAAATTAAAAGATGCAATTTTTATTCTATTCCACTCCTTATTAATTATTTATGCAATCAAGATCGCAAAATCGCTTTAACCTGTCTCTGATACCACATGCTGGATATACAGAAACCCGAATCCGGATCCGATCCATAATTGGATCGTCAGATCCGATTCACAGCACCGATCGAGACACTCGATCTTGCACAGCAGAAGCTACGAATAAATTCGCATGCGATTATACCACGACTTTAATTCACATAATTAATTAACAATCTACAAGAAGGTTAGTAGATTTAGCTCAACGGAAAGGAAGAAATAGTCGACCAAAGGGACATGCCGTAGTCTTCCGGATTGTATCTCCAAACGACGACTGGTGGACGTCGATCCTCGCCGTAGAACCTCCTCGAATATGCATGAGAAAACCCTAGTTTTTCTTCTTTTAATGACTAAGGCAAGAAACTAATTTTTCTTCCTTTTTATTTTGATGTTGGCGCAAATTGTAATGTAAAATTGTGTTTGGAGGAACTCTTTTTATATAGGAAAATAACTAGTCAAGAGAGAGTTATCATTTTCACACCACAATTACCTATTCCCACAAGAAAAATATATTTGCCAAGAGATAAGAGATAATTCCCAAAAAATCAATCTCTTTATCTCTTTTCCATTAATTATCCAACAAATAGATAATTAATTAATTACACATATGAGATAATCTAGGAAAATTTCTTCTCCCAATTTATCCATAATGTGTGTCGCCATTTTAGTCAATAATTTAATAGAAAATGTCTTTTTTATTTTACATATTATTTACCAAATAAATAATATTGCATATTCATTAAATAGACCAACTATTTAATTTATTCTCGAGGTTCCATAAAACGAGAAAACACTCGCGTGTAAAGAGCCAACCCGGAGACCATGGACCTATATTCAATAGCTACAATAAATTGAATAAAATATTCATCGAACAGAATATTTCTACTCAACTCATTAATTCCTGAATTACGCCACCATAAATCCGAACTGAACTCTATCGATTATAGATATAACTTATTCTCAAAATGTCGAGTCGAGTCGATAAGTGTCCATTGATATAATCATTACATATAAACTAACCCTCCATAGACTATCCGTAATGAAGCGGGAATATTTCCTTAAACCTTCTTCAATACATCTTATCCTTATTTACCATTAACCCACTAGTGACCAATTAGTTCATAACCAATACGAACTCCGCGGATCGATCAGTTTCTAAGATTAACAAATAAGGGGATTGTCTTTTTACTTCCCGCAGAAAGGAATGGATTCAATATCTGTGAGACACACACTTCTCACTCATTCTAGAATAGTGCCAACGTGAAAGTGATTCGGACCGCGCCACTTAGCGATCCTTAACGAACACATCAAACCCTATCCTGAAACAAGTAGGAGTCTGTAATCACTTCAGGATTAAGGTTAATCCACATATGATCATCTTGTGTTTTAATAAGATTTCTCAATCACGGAATTATATGAGAAACGCAGATTAAATCAGTCCAATCCTATATGACTCTCATCATATATGAATGCCCCACTTAGACAACCAATGTCGACGGTCCAGATAAGACGGTCACACCATAAAGTGTTCTGGGCGCATTAATGGTGGTTTAATCAACAGACCCCATACTTTGATTAAGTTCACCATGGACTAACATTTCAAGTGTATCACCATAAACTTAATCCTTATGTGTGACACACACTAAGTTATATGGCTACATATGATACGACTTAGTCAGTATTGTATTACTTATAAGCATGAAGCAAATAATAAGATGAGAATAAATCTGTCATTTATTAATTATAAAAACAATTACATATATTGTCTTTCGGGCGCTACTTCCAACAATATTCGCACTAGTAGTTAGAAATACTTTAATCAGAGTGCTACTAGCAATGACGGCATAGCAGGATCTTGAACTTGAACAGTTAGATGTGAAGACAACTTTTCTACATGGTGAGGTAAACAATGAGATATACATGACTCAGTCAGAGGGATTTAAAGTTCCTAGCAAGGAAGATTTTGTGTGTAAGTTAAAGACGTCCTTGTATGGACTGAAGCAGGCTCCTAGGTAGTGGTATAAAAGGTTTTACAGTTACATGATCCAGCTGTGTTATAACAGAAGTCCATATGACCGTTGTGTGTACCACAGTCAGCTGAGAGATGGATCACATATCTATCTTGTCATGTATGTGGATGATATGTTGATAGCTGCAAAGAAGAAATCTGATGTTCAAAATCTGAAGAACCTTCTAAGTGCTGAATTTGAAATAAAAGATTTGGGTGCAGCCAAGAAAATTTTGGCGATGGATATCTGGAGTGATAGAAGTCAGAAGAAGTTGTTTTTGTCTCAGCAAGGCTATATACAGAAGATATTGGCCAGATTTGGCATGTCGGCTGCAAATCCAATAGATACTCCTATGACATGTAATGTTCAATTGTCTGTTTATGCTTCACAATCAGCAGAGGAGAATGAGTATATGTCAAGCGTTCCCTATGCTAGTGCAGTTGTCAGTATGATGTATGCCATGGTGTGCACTAGGCCTGATCTGGCTCATGCAGTCAATGTTGTCATCAGGTTTATGGCTCAACCCGGAAAGGAACATTAGAAAGCTGTAAAAAGAATGTTCAGGTAACTTAGGGGTACAACTGATGTTAGTCTCATCTATGGAGGTGATACTCAAGGTTTAGTCACAAGGTACTGTGATGATGATTATGCAGGTGATGTGGACAGTAGAAAATCTATGAATGGTTATGTTTTCACATTGGGGAATTCAGTTGTCAGCTGGAAAGCAACTCTTCAGGCAACATTGGCTTTATCGACTATTGAGGCAGAATATATGGCTCTTACTGAAGCAGCCAAGAAGGGTATTTGGTTGAAGGGACTACTTAGTGATTTGGGGCTACATCAGGATCAAGTTGAGATATGTTGTGACAGCTTGAGTGCAATTTCGCTAGCTAAGGATCAGGTTAATCATGAGAGAACCAAGCATATTGATGTGAGGTATCATATTCTATGGAATGAGAAAATGGTTCAAGTAAAGAAGATCAGCACCAAGGAGAATCATGTTGATATGTTTACTAAACCAGTTCAGCAGAGCAAGTTTTAGTTGTGTCTGGACTTGCTGAATATTCAAAGCTTATAATCTGGAAGCTTGGCTGAGGGCAGGTCAGCTGGGTGGATCCTATGGAGTAATCTGATACAAGTACGTCTGGCATTGACGAATGCCTCTGGTACAAGTACATCTGGCTGTGCAATGAGGTTGACTGTGAATGAGAGTTCAAGTCAATGTGGAGATTTGTCAGCAATGTGACTTGATCTCTAATCTGGTAGAATTAATCTGTGAAGTCAGCTGAGTGATGGTCAGCTGAATGAAGTGTATCCAGGCTGGGAAGTCTGCTGAGTTTCTTCTGGTGTCAGCAGCCTGCTGAGGTCTGCTGAAGTTTTGGATACAGGTGAGTTCTACATCTGAGCTGCATGGTTACAAGTCTGGAGATGTCTGTTGATGCTGAGTCACGTCTGAGGGCATTTATGACAATTCCGACAAAGATCCTTTGGCGGTTAAGGTTTAGGGAATTGTGCCTATAAATACCAATTGTTGTAATCAATGTGAGTGTAATCCGTCTGAAATTCAGTGCATAATTAAATATCTCGTTTTTGTCTGTGGAGTAGTTGGCACAACGCCAGAAACCACGTTAAATCATGTGTACTTCTTGTTTCTGTTATTTCTGTTGATTATTACTATTAGATTGCATCTGTTATTTTATGTATCTTGCATCTGGATTCTCTATAATCTATAATGTTATAACATCAAATTTGCCTCGCGCTCTGAATATAAATCATGTTTCTCATATTCTTTTGGAGGTTGAAGAATGCATTGCTAGACAAATTAATAAACTCAAGGCCATTGAAGAAAAACCACCAACCCCAAATCATAATGGCCTATGTTTAAGACATGAATGATCCTCCACGAAAATTTCTCCACCTCACAGCATAATACATGCAAAATAATATCTATAACACCAACACTTCTTTCTAATTTTCTTTTCAAATCTATCTTGTCCGTACAATACAAAAACTTTGGCCGGACAACTGAATTTTCGGCCAACCAAAAACTACATTTTTACCTCTTTCAGAGAAAATATGTCAACGACGGAGACGGACAATACCCATAATCCTAATCCATCCCCAGATTCTGCTGTTATTACCATAGTCCTTTCAGTTGTTCTTCTTATTTGTTTCTTAATATCAATTTTCTTATCTAATTTTTGTAGGTGTTTTATGCAAGATTTATTAACCACATTACATATCCGCGATACTCCAATAACAACTCCTCCCGCCCCGACAAGCAATGTTTCTCCGGGTTTGGACCCTAAGATCATGGAAACATTTCCTTGTTTTGTTTATTCTAGTGTCAAAGAATACCGTAAAGAAAAATATAGTCTAGAATGTGCTATTTGTTTGGTTGAATTTTCAAATGAAGACATGCTTCGCCTTTTGCCTTCGTGTTGCCATGTATTTCATCAAGAATGCATTGACTTATGGCTCGAAAATCACATAACATGTCCCGTATGTCGTCAAAGTCTCGACAATATTGTTTTGTCATCGCCCGAGAAATCTCCCATGTCATCATGCCATAACGCAAATGATCCGGGTGACACGTTTCGGATCACAATAAGAAATGAAGTTGAAGATAAAAATGTTGATGATAGTTGTAGTAATAAGTTAGAATATATATTCAGGTGTAAGTCAACAGGACATTCAATAGTGAGGGAAGAAGATAGGTTTACATTGAGATTGCCAGAAGATGTTAAAGGAAACATTACTGGGCACCATAGTGTGTCTAAAAGCTGCACAACTTTTGGAGTTCGGTGCACATGATATTTCACAACAATTTGTTGCCGGCTTTTAGGGTATTTTAATTAGGTGTAAATTAGTTATAGAGAATGTAGATTTTAATTTAGTTTATGTAATCGTATGTAGATTTACTGTTGGAATTCGTTCTTACTTTCATTTTTACATCCTAACAAAATTTATTTGGTGGTGAAAATATTGAAATGTGAACTTTCTTATCAATTTGAAGAGTCTCATAATTTGGTACCATCCCTAGCACCCACTATTTCTTCATTTATTTCCAATGGACTTTGTGTATTTGTTGTTAGTTTCTATTATCATGAAAGGCTTGGTAGAAATCTAATTGACGTAGGTGAGATCGGTCACTCTAGACGTGACATTCATCGGATTTCACAAAGAGTATATGTGACGCTATGTTCTCGGATACCGAGTCCTTATCCGAAAAAAAAACGTCCATCACGTATAACATTAAATACATCTAATATTATACGTAAGTCTTTTGACGTCATATCACGAGTAAGCAACGCGGAAGATAAAAAGGCTCTAGTAAACATGCCAAGAAATTAAAACGAGTAACAATGATGTCCAACTTACACAACGAAATCCAAATCGTACAAAACACAAAACGTCTTACAATCCAAAACTTACAACATGTGTCTTAAAATACATTCAACCCGAAATAAAACATGTTTTGACATAAAGGAAGGTACAAAGTCTCATGATGTAAATACAACAATAAAAAAACATGATAAGATCTCCAAGCATTACCAAGCTCACTTTGTTAACCAGGTCAAGCTGGATCAGAAGCAGAGTCTTCCATCTCCACCTGAGGAAGATGAAGCAGTCGGCAAATTAAAGCTTATGAAAAAGGAAATAGGAATTAAGAGGAAATAAGAATTACAGATTATATTTTATGTGTTTTATATTTATCATTTTAAGTTAATTGGGGTATGATTGTCATTACCACAATTAGGTCACAATTAGGGTTTTTTCTAGATTGGTAGTTCCCTATTTAAGGTTGTAATACTTTCGGTCAATGATCATCGAAAACAGTTCATTGTGCTTCTATACTGTGTTCCTCAATTCTACACACTCATCATCCTCAAAGTCAAGGTCATCCTGCAAATCTTCGCGGGAAGGGTAAAATGCGAACATGCAAAGGGGGTAAATACATAGCGTGCTTAGCAAAATGTAGAAGCTATTGAACGAGTTCTATAATGAAAGGAAAGCAATGACATTATTGTTAAATGTTATCTTTATGTATCAGACACAACTTCTAAGGATCACTTCATCCTCATAACACGTTTTGAGTTTCCTAGTTTGTTTCTAGTTTAGCTTATCTTTGTTAAATCATGCATTCACGGGCACCACGCTTGGTCTAGGAGCACCAATCACTCATCGGGGGTGCAACCTACTAGAGAACCGCTCTGGTAGCCCCGTGCTAGTCCCGTTAGTGTATATGTTCGGCGAAGATTGTCCACTTTTCCTAACCATACAACACATTGCAATATTTCTAAATGCCTAACATGATGTTTATGCTTTTATCTAGGCAAATATGTAAGTTATTAATCATTATCTAGCAAGTGACGGACCCAGAGAATTTTTACAGTGGGGACAAAATTAAAAAAAAAAAGGTGGAAAAAGGCTCAACAACCAAGTCTCAAACCCATGACCTTAGAACAAGTAACAAAGCTTCTAACCAATCGAACTATATAAATAATTGTTATAGAAATTGTATGAAATAATATACATACACAGTTTTATTATTATAAGATGGGTATATTAGTAACTTCGCCCGGAAATTTGAGTGGGGGCCATGTACCCCACCTTACAAGGCTCCGTCCCTGTATCTAGCCACTTAAGTTATTTCAAGAAAAGGCTCACCTAATATCTCCACTCCTTCATCTTAAACCACTAGACTCAATCATATACTTCGTACATACACAGCCGATGATAGGTTCTAAATCATCAATGCAAAAGGCCAATCATAAACTTCCAACAGTCCCGTACTTCATCTTTTTAAGAATTCATCTGGTGTCTGAACTAAACGCATTAGAAGCTTATTCATGGCTTTGTTATGTTCATTTAAGTTGTTTTTATCATTGTAAGGAGTTTGGGAACCAATCCCAACTTCCTACGCTTGAAAATACACAAAAGCGGGCAAAATAACACTCCACGACCATAGGCCCACGCCTAGCAACACATAGGCCCACGCCTAGAAACACATAGGCGCATGTGATGAGCTAAAATTTACCCCTCGAAAATATATTTATAAAGACTCGAAAACCGTGGGTAAACTAACTCTCTAACCGGCAATGGACCGGGTCGATTGTTAGAATAGCTACGAGAGAACGAGGTCGATCCCAAGGACAAGTGTTTGTAAGTACCAAAGTGAACGTGTGTCTTAGTCTAAAGCGATCAAGTTTTTGGAAGGTTTGTTACTACACGACATTAAAATAATTTTTAGTGTTATATCAAGTCTAAAGAGAGAAAAGAGAGAAAGAAAGTTAAACTACTAGATTTTAAAGATAGGTTAAAAGACATAGCCGAACCATGATCAAAGTAGCTAATTTCAACCCCAAGGATAGACAAAACCAGGAGTGTACATTATAACAAACGAACTCTCACATTCAATCTCACGGGTGCGTGCTCCTAATTCTGATGTTAAGATCTGAACAACTCTCCTTTAACATCCTATGTGAGGTTAATTAATTCTCTTTTTAGAAAACCGATTATCCTAACATGATTAAGTCTTGTGAGACGCTTGATATAACCTCGATGACGGAAACAAGTCCAAAATCACTCGGTCGGTTACTACCGATTCATACTCATCAACGTCTTACACCAAACATCTTAACGAGAATGTGTCAAAGCAGTAAACCGAAGCTTTACCTAATCCATGGTCTACCCGAAAGACTCCGTGAAACAACTTGTCATCGTTGACTCAAGAACCACCCGGCACTTCATAGTTCAACCCCGGGGTCTAACACTAAACTACACTAATCTAAACTACCACATTCAAGTTACTATGTTGATAATAAAACACCGATGAGCGCGGGCCTGAATTCACGACCTAAAACCCCGGTATGTTTTACCTCCCGATCTTAGAACCATTTTTCCCACACCACTCTCTCTGAATAACTCTTAAGAATGATGTGTGTGATTTTTGACCTAGGTAGCTAATCTAGCCCAAATCCGTTATAACAAGTTCTAAGACGTGAAATATGTAAGATTCAACAATAAAAAGCACAACACACT
The DNA here is from genome assembly GCA_026214975.1 of Gentiana macrophylla. Taxonomy (NCBI): domain Eukaryota; kingdom Viridiplantae; phylum Streptophyta; class Magnoliopsida; order Gentianales; family Gentianaceae; genus Gentiana; species Gentiana macrophylla. Next base: position 88,418,340 of record CM047811.1, read on the forward strand.
CCCAATTTTATCTTCCAAAGGTTGATTTCACCAAATTTTACATGATTTGGCTATGAAAAGTTTAGCTACCCATATAGACGGATTCTGTCAACATGTCATGGATTAAAATGGCGGGAAATTTTACATAATAGCCTTCTGTCAATATGGCAGAATTCTATTAAAACCAAATTAAAACCGAAATCCAATCATTTGTCAGATTCTCCTATATATGGATACTACTACAGATACATATATATATATAGCAAGAATGAAAGAAACAAGAAACAACAAGAAAGAAATAGCTAGATATAGATATAACAATAATGAGAGAAAACAAAAGCAAACTTACTATTATAACGGAGATATCTTCGATTACATAAAAGAACTTGATATTACAACGATTTCAAAGAACACCGAACTTCCAATAATTTCCGAGCATTACAACGATACTATTATTACTAAATTTATTTCGCATAAGGCCTTATATACAACCTAAAAAATTAAAGAAAATAAGAAGGAGATATATATATATATATATAGATATATATATATATATATATATATATATATATATATATATATATATATATGGTGCATCTCATCTCGGCTCTGAATGCTTCCTTATATAGACAAAGTCAAGGGGCCGGACCAGTCCGGGTAAGGGCCGGACCAGTCCGGTGCAATGATTATGTCCACCAATTTGATCACTCAGCATGTGCATCGTATATATAATTATAATTATAATTATATATAACTTATAAAATTCATATCTCGAGTTCTGGATCTCCAAAAATCATGATTCAAGAGGCATCGGAAAGCTCTCGGGAAAATCTACAACTTTCGTGAAGGACTCTTCTTCAGATAATGTCGTTTTGATGAGCCATTCGTTTGTCGAAGACATTTCGGGATTTCCACTAAACCGAATCGATTAGCCACTTGACCACTTGACTTAATGATACTTGAGTTGTAGAAGTCTGATTGACGTGATTCAAAATGCGTTGGAAAGCTCTTTCAAAGATCTACAACTTTCATTAAGGATACTTCTTAAGAAAATGCCGTTTTAATGAGCCATTTGTTCGTCGAAGATATAATTCGATAGTGGTATCACTAACCACCGAAAGTAACTCGACCACTTAAGTTAGTGGCACACTCTTATATCCCTAAAAATATCTCTTTTAGGCCTCAAAACGTGTCATTACTCGAGATTTTGGTCAACCTATAATTACGCATTAAACCACCAAAATACCAAACGTAAATCCGACATTTACACTCCGTTACTAAACCGGTACAAAACTTATAAAAACACGATAAAAATACGATATTTTACATAATAACTACTACTAACACATTTGGATGAATCTAAGGAATTAATGACTTGAAATGATATAAAAGTGCTCAAAATGATATCAGAAACGGGCTAAAAAATTATAAAAATAACTATGAATTTTTCCCTTATCAGCATGCCTATGTCATCATGATGCCAGTCTGTCTGATTTTCATTCATGTGTGATTTCCAGCCTTTCTTACCCAAATTCCAGGCTTTTACACCTCAAAACAGCATAATACTATCAACAAAACATGCTTTAACATTCTATACATCAAATAGAAATCTTAAACATGACTTCTACAACAATTAGAACTACAATTGCTTCACCTAAACATCATAAATCATGAATTGTTCAACATGAAAACTCTCTTACCTTGAATTCAAAGCAATTCTTTAAAGCTAACAGCAACATACTTGGATTCTCCACACAACACCTATATGATCACGATCTAACTACGAATTGGGATCAAAGGTTTCTAAACGAATAAAACTACGAAACCCAATAACATGATCAAAACCTCAAGATTCCACAATTAAGGCAAATTTCATTTTCAAAACTCTGAATTCTTGGTATCAAAATGATGCCCTCTTCACGTTGATTGAGATCCTCTACTCGAATCTGAAATTTGATAAATGGTTGGTGAGATATGTTGGAGATTCTTCCTAGCCCTTTTGTTTTCTCCCAAGAGTCAAAGTTCGATTGTTTTCTTTCTTTATTGTAAACTCCTGAACTTCTGAAAACTCCTTAGTTAAAGGGGATTTTATTTCCCAAAATATAACAACTCCTATTAATTGTTATAAATTTATCTTTTTTTATAACCGATAATTAAAAGAAATTAAATATAAATTCCAAATTTTTGAAAATACTAGTTTTCTCTTTCGTGAAAATACGGAATACTACAATATTATGCTACAACAGCATATGGGCCGATCTGCTCTCAGTTCGGTTTTCGTCTCGTTCACCCGAAAAAATGGGTTGGACATCAACATGATTTATCTTCAACATTGCGCAGGTCGCATTTATATCAATCAGCCGGTGTGATGAAGGTCATCCACTGTTCTTCACAGCCGGTGTGGCGCAGATCGCCCACGGTCCTTGACAACTGACATGACGCACGTCGTCCTTGGTCCTTCGCAGGTTGCACACAATCCCTTTCAACGGACTTGACGCATGTTGTCCTCGGTCTCGAATAACCGTTACACCTCACTCGGGAGACCGGACATTACGCCACGCATTGTAACTGCTCCGTAATATTCGCTCCACTGCTTTAATGCACGGTAACGTCTTTGTCATAATGGTGCACTATATAATTGGATCATCATCCTCATTTTATAGGTACGCGCACTTTTACATACCGAGCTTATTACTTCAATAGAAAATACAACTATAACGATTTGACTTGAGCGTCGAAGTGGCAATCCAGAGAGAAAACATCGGGCCCTCTTATATCTTGTTTGTTTTGCAGGCATATTCTAAAGCTTCTTGGATCATCATTCGAATGCTCAATTACTCGATCATCCTGTCAAAATCAACCCAAACAATTATTACTTCGAATTCGATGGTCAAATTGTTACCAATAACCAATGATCTCATAACGTCTCTAAAGGGCCATGAATACACCAGTGATCGCCTCGAGGCGGTTCTCACCATTGACCTCGACTTCAATACTTACGCAATCCAGTACTCCCCTGCAAGGGAAGCCTGTAAAAGGATCTTATCCTCACGATTCAAAACTACATTAATAGCTTGATCTCAAAATTTGTGGGTGTGTAGGCACCAATCACATTGGCTTAGTTATAATCCATCTTCATATCTTCTTCTTCAAATCTTCTTGTAAAGTAACTAGGTTATCCTCACGAAGCTCAGTTACCCAAGTAGCAACCCGATTTGATACTGACGATTTCGTGCATTGTCATCCTAATTTTCGACCTAAAAAAAATTGGTTGCTTCATGATTCTCGGTTATTATAACTAATTTATCATGAGCTTAATAAGTAATTTTTGTATCAATGATCGATTATGTAGATTAAGAGAGAAAAATAATGGCTTTAACTGAAATCCTTTTTAATTGATTGAACATCTCATTGATGGTTGTTTTATACTAGTGTTTTTTTTGTTTTCACCTTTGTTACTTTTGTGATTTCATTTCTAAATTAGTTAATAATCTCAAACTGGGAATTTTTATTCATTTCAACAAGAAATAAACAATTGTTCTTCGTGAGATCGAGTTGAAAATAATGTTAAACCAAGGCATCCCAATTGATAAAATAATTCTATACAAAAATGATATACCATAATCTGTCATGAACAGTTTTAACTACCACTGCAAATTCTAAGATACAAACTAAACTTAATCATGGCTCAATGTAAAAATCTACATTTGTATTTAAGGAAGTGCAGAATGAAAGATAAAATCAATAAGTGTAAGAAATAAAGAATCAGAAACATAAAAAGAAGTAGGGGCAACTCTGGTCATATCCCCATTGATAAATAACACACTATAAATAAGATTCCAACCCAATATCACAAGTTTTCAACCCTCTCCTCCTATAAAAATGATAACTTTGAAAACCTTTTTTTTGCTTTCTCGAGTCTAATTTCAAATGAACCTATAAAAGTTTCACAAGGGAATACTAGTAATATTCCTTCCATTTCCACCATTTGACAACACAAATCTACTACTTGAAACTGATCTCCTAACACCTGCATCACAATTCACTACACCATTTGCAACAAGACGCTGCTTTTGATGTTTCGAACCATCCCAATTAGGCCATTGATCTACAATTTGAGCTTCATCTTCATCTTGATTGATATGCAATACATCTGCTATTGATAAATGTCCATGAGATAGAGATATATCACAATCATTCATAGACAAAGATCTTCGTGTCGGTTCGCCTTCATTACTCTTATACAAATTACCAGGATTTTCTGCTTGATTTTCAGGATTCAAATTCATTTCTTGGATACCCATTTCTATGTCTTCTTCCACAATCACTGGGGGGCTCTGAGATGAGGATTCTTGAAGGGTAGGAAGTTCTATTGCAGAAGGACTCAAAGAATTAGCAAACACTATATTTGCTCTACAAAGTGGGCAATTTGAGTGAGATTTAAGCCATGTATCAATGCACATTTTATGAAAAGCATGGCTACATTTTGGCAAAAGTCTTAAGCTTTCGTTTTCTTGAAATTCACTTAAGCAAACAGAGCAAGATTCTGTAGATTCATTGAATCCCTTTTCCTTTTTGAACTTGAAAACTGTAATGGACTTGATCATTGCTTCATCAAGACCATTGTTAGCACCTTGAGAAAGCTCATTGATTGGAGAATCTTGATTTCCTTGAGATTCTTCGTTCGGTTTCGATCTTCCCTCCCTCCTGATGAATCTTCTTCCTGTTTTTGCAATACTTGGAAATGATTGCATAGTAACTAACTAGAAGGAAAGCACTTGCTAATATTCCAATGACTGCTACAATCAGAGGTGAAAATTTTGAATCTTTATGTTCATTTGGGAATTCAAAAGGAGGTGGAGGAGGGAAGATCATATAGCACCATTGTGGACAATACAAACTGCAAAAGCCTTGAGAACAATCTTTTGTATTGATCATATAAGGCACCCAAGTTTTGGATTCTCCATAGACCCCATATTTCCTTTTCTGTTAATTACCTAATAACTTATTGAACAGGAAATAAATCTGAAAAGAAAAACACTAGAAAATCTTGAAAAATATAGAAGAAAGAAACCATTTTGGTAGATTCAGAACCCAATAATCCTTCATATCTAGAGACACAATTATTGTATACAAATGAAATGACTGGAGATGAATATAAGTATGCAAAGAAACAGAGTAAAAAAGCAGAGCAAGACTTGAAGAAAAAGTGAAGAAAATCAAGAAGACTAAACTTTAGTAATTGTTTGCTTACTTGTGTTTGTTTGCTTTTTCTTTTCTTTAAATTTTGCTTTAAAGAGATGATGGCTTCAAGACTAAGAACTAAGTTGGTTCGTTGGTTGAGAATTCATCAAAGTAATCAATATCACCTTTTTTTTTTGTGTCATTATTTTATTGCTGAAGAGACCCTATCCATAAAAATTAAAAAAATGACATAATGAAGACCATTTGCTGGAAAAGTGACATAACTGAATTCTAAATCCATGAGATTACTTGATTTTTTTTGGCTTCGGAAGATGTGACCCATAATCTACCGCATCTACAAAAATCGATCGACAAAGGTGTATGGTATATTGGTATGGAAAATACTTGTGTGGAGAGGATTTTGAGGTGAAGTAGCGGTGAAAAGATCGAGCCAGCGCGGTTTATAGACAGAAATGAATACATATGTGGTGTGTGTGTCAATGTCACACGCGCGTGTCTTCATCTGAGTGTAGAGTCGTCACACAAGAACCACTCGGGATGGTATGGTATATGTACACTTGTTTGCTAGGCAAAGACCATGACCATGTGTTGAAATTGGATTGTAATAATTGCAATTGGTTAGAAGTTGTCTTGGGGGTAATTATTCTTTTTTTTAAAGGTAAATATGATTTGTATTAAGCGTAATCGGATGCACAAGCCGCATGAACATTCGGAGGCGAAGATGAGCCCCGCTCTACAAAGAAGGTAATAGAGGGACTAATCTCAGCTAACTAATTTGTGAGGACATTCATCTCACGCTTGATGAAAGAAAAGGTTACACTAGGATATAAAGAGATCAACTGGCCTCAGAAGAAGACTTACCACAAGTTGGTAGTATTCTAGAATGTTTGTAGGGAGTTGATGTTGAATAGTGATGAGTGAATCGCTTTCGATAATCAAAAGATAAAGCATGGAAAACCGCAAGAGTTTCTCCCGCAAGCACTGAATAGGACGCCCTCACATTATATGGAATAGTAGTGGCGAACTTGTCCTAAAGAATCTCAGAAGATCCCACCAACTGCTAGAAATCCACCATTGAAAGAAGTATCAACATTGCATTAAAACAATCCTTCTCGCAAACAAAACCAATCCATGGGTAAACAGGGGTTTGGAGCTAAACTCTTTGGACATTTTAGGGATATATTTTCTTCAGAGAAACAAGCAGCTGAATTAAAAATGGAAGAGATGTTAAAACTTTTCTCTTATCTTGAATAATATTTAATTGCTTGAAATCGTCAAGTCCGAGAACATATCATTTATCCCTTTTATTCATAAAGTGAACTAACGATTCCCTAATTGAATCAATTCCATACTGGTCCTTGTATGGGAAATATTGAAACCATACTTTCCAGTAGTATGGATGATGTTTTTATTTGCAGCTTTTGTTGTTGCTGGAATTATGTGGTATGGTTCTGCAACTACTCCGATTGAATTATTTGGGCCCACTAGTTACCATAAAGTGGACGAATGAGGTTGGTTGATTAACAATTCACAGAGGAAAAAATGGCAAAAAAAACTTTCTCAAATTCTTTTTTTATTCAAAGGACACATTTGGATTCTCGGAAATGAACCAATTTTGACTTTGAGTTTGAAAAACCCATGGGACAAGCAAAAGGACCCACGAGTCGGGCATAATTCACCCCGCAAGACGGCAAAAAGACCCGCATGTCGGGCATAATTCAACCCGCAGGTCGGGAACAATCCATCTAAAGGTTGAGACCCAAATTCTTGAGAAAAACAACTTACCTAGAGGACTAAACACACAGGTCGCCACCCGTAGGACATGTATATCTTAAACAGTTCACATCAACCGCCACGACAGGAATATTAAAAGATACGACTCGCAGAATGAGGCTATGGAAAGGATAAGACCTGTAGGTCAGGACTCACCGGTCGAGTACAACTTATCCAAGTAAAAACCCACAGGACGGGGCTATTGAAAGATAAGACCCGCAGATCGGGGCCCACGGGTGGGTACAACTTATCTACACCTGCAGGTCGGGTAAAATTTGTCTAAAAGACATAAATACGCAAGTCAGAACAATCTATCTAAAAGCCAAATTCAACATACTTGGACAAGCTCATACAACCTATCCATTATGCTTGAGAGCCATATCTAAAAAGGTCGAGACCCTCAGCACATGGAATAACTCACGTAAGGGGGATTCAGTATGCTTACACAAATCCAACATAAGTTTCCCAAGTACACACTTGAGGGGCATATGCATGTTATGCATAGAAAGACATAAGTCTTTATCTATTATTTTCCTGCGGAGCACGTCGACGTTATTTATTAAGCCAAATATGGCCTTTTATCTATTATTTTCCCCGCAAGGCAGGTCGACGTTATTTATTAACCCAAACGTGGCTCTTATCTATTACTATTTTCCATGAAGATCGAGTCGAAATTATTAAGCCAAGTATGCCCATCTTCTTCAGCATACTTAGCAACCAGCTCAATAGATTGCCTTTGAATCTGGTCTATTTTCGCTCCCAACTTCCTCATGATCGGCAGACCAACTCATTAACAATTCACAGAATAAAAAAAATGGCAACCAACTCATTCCTACATGCAAAGGCTACTTTATACTCCACCTTACTGTCAAGTCATTGACTTGAGCGTTAGAATGTTTTGTTCATTTTGTAGGTGCCTGCAAGCCATCAATCGTCTCTCAAAAGCTTACTCAACTTGAACTGTCAAATTACACTCCGAAGATATCTAAAAGCATAGTCACAAGTTATCGCGGCTTAGTAGGTAAACTTATTCGTCTTACGTCCACCAGGCTAGACATATGTTTTTCCGTTCATAAAACATCTGCTTTTCGTGTCTTTTGAAAAACTATCCCGACCAGGGGTTGATCTACTTTTCATCTAACTCAACTCAATGATTGCATATTCGGATTCCGATTGGGGAGGTTGCTTAGATACGAGGAGATCCACTACATGTTGGTGTATCTTCCTCAACTTAGCATTGATTTCATGGAAAGCTAAAAAAACAAACCAGTCTCTCAAAGTTCATCTGAGGCCGAATACCGGGCATTAGCATCCATGGCTTGTGAACTCCAAGATATGGTTATATTACTTACCAGCTGATTTATGTTGTCCATTGCCTACGCCTATTCCTCGCATTTGTTACAATCAGAGTGCCACGTACATTGCTGAAAATCCAGTGCTCCACGAACGCACTAAACATTAGAGCCGGATCTTCATCTTGGTGGAGAAAAATTTCAAGATGGCCTCCTAGTACCTAGATCCATATCCATGTAACAACTTGCCGACATTCCTACTAAGCCATTGGACGCTCCAAGACTTGCCTTGATGAACTCTCTATGGGAGGCTTACAGTATTACCAGGCAATCGAGCTTGCAGGGGAGGGGGAAGGGTAGTAAGATATAGACGAGCACAAACCAGTAATCAAGTTAAAATAGAATAGTCTCTTTGTAATTATGTAACCAGAGTTGGTCTTATTTGGTGGTTAGTTAGTAGAGTATATAAGCTGGGCAAATAGATGTTGATGTAATTAACTCTTTCATCATTCAGAAATAAACATCTCTGGTTTTTCCCCTATTCAAATAGTCAACAATATAGAATTATCTTCTCTCTCTGACGGTTACCACCGATCGTCTCCTCAGTTGGCAATTTCCGGAGCTCGAATGGGCCTTTTCAACCCCCTTTTAGCATCATTCATCATAATGAGAATCATATCAATCAATGAGTCATACGCTTTAATCAATCTTTTGATAAAGTGTAGTGCTAAACCGTATATATGTATTACACCAACAACGCACTTACGCCACAACACAGTTTTTGGCCAAAGACAACAAAACCAACCACTAAAATTCTATCCACCATGCGAATCAAACGAAAAAATAAGCTAAAACTAGTTTTGCAGAATGAAGATGGCAGGAAACATACTATACGGATCTGAGAGCAAGGGTCGGGTCATTTAGACATGCTGTGATAATTTTAGTACTTCTGTTTCCCCTCTTCAATAGGCATTTTCAGTGACATAAAATCCAGAAGAAAATAAATAAATGCCGGTATGACACTATGAATCACCAAGTTTCTCCTCTATTGTTTCCTGAACTTCATTTTCAGATATGACATTTTCGGTTACCTCTTCAACTTTGTTTTCAGATTCAATCTTCTCAGTCACCTCTTCAACCTCGTTTTTAGATTCACTGACTTTCAATCTTACTGCCCTGTTCAACAGTTCCTGCACATAAAAATGCAAACGAAGAACGATGATCATGTGAGTGAGCATGCCTTATCAACACCGGTAAACTATATAAGAATTTACCTTGCCATCCAAAGCAGCAATGGCAGCTTCGGCTTCTTCCTTTGTGGAAAAGGAAACAAATCCGTAACCAGCTGATTTTCCAGGGCTTGCAAAGACCACTCTAGCTGAAACTGGATTGAAAGCGGAAACAAATTCTCTAAGATGAGAGGATCTCACTTTCCAAGCAAGATTTGATAGATACAGTTTGTGGAGTGTTGCTCCACGTGGAGGATCCTTGGGAAGAGGAGGCTTAGGAGGTTTTTTTAATCTCTTTGCAAACTCTACCCTGATTATCCTACCTGATACTTCCTGTTCAAAAAAGACAACATATATAGTATGCATGTAAAGATGTTTATGATAAGATTCTCTACTGGAGTATATTAAGGAAATGCATAATCAAAAACATGGATGAAAAAACAGAAAATAGCTGTCTAAGCCTATAAAAACTGAAGCACTTTGAAGCGATTTGAGGGCGTTCAATGAGGAGAAATTATATGGTACAACGGTTGTAGAAAGGAATAAGGATGTACCAAGTGATATCCATCACACCTTTTCATTTTTACTCGCCTTTACATAATACACACTTACTATGTGAAAGAAAGTGAAAATGAAAGGGTATGATGAATACCACTTGATAGAACTATCATACCGTCGTATTCTAATCAATTTCCTGAGGTAGACAAAACAACAGACCACATTTAAGACAAGCATATTGCATGCCTCAAGAATACAACCTGCATTTCGAGCAAGTATGGTCACACCAAGCACCGGCACAAACACAAAGAAACGTCTTAACAAAATATTTTTCTACCTAGTTGAATTCCAAAATCAACCTGATCCCTAGTTACTTTATCACATAATCGTACGTAATTTGTACACTTTGCCAATCTTACTAGCTCCGCTCTCATGAATTGTGCTAAATATCAACATAAGGTGCAAAACTTTGCAATGCAGACCAAAGAATTCAGACTCCAAAACGACATTCCGATTACACCAGCACAATCGAGAATTCAATTTCTTATCATTACAACTAAAAGAAGAAGAAGGCTGGAAGAAAACATAAATTTTAAGGAACAATATACAATATATCCCCACCTCAATTTCTTATATATATATTCCATTTTTTTTCAAATCCAAGCAAATAAGTATATCTGGCTACAGAAAATCCTAGAAAGATTAAATCACAAAACAACTTACGTGAGAATCCAATTTTTCAACAGCAGCTTGACCCTCTTCTCCAGAGGCCATCGTGACAAATGCAAAACCTCTGCTTTTCCCATTTTCCTGCTTTATTATCTGATAAATTCACAAGACACATAAAAACCCATCATTCAAACTGCACCTAATTCCTTTTAGCTAAAAATTTCAGATTATTACCAAGAACTAAAAAGATAAAAAGAACCTCAACATCAACAACGGTGCCACATTCACTAAAAAGGCCCTTGATATCAACGACGGTCATAGACCACGGCAAATTAAGTACAAAAAGCTTTCTTCTTTGGTTTTCTTGTTGGGTTTTCTCTGTGTTTTCTTCAAGTGCTACACTCTCAGCAATTGAACATATCCGAAAGTTGGCCTTTGTCGTGGGGTGTATCTGGAGAGGATACACAGGACAAATCGGATTTTTAATGGAAGTAGGACGAATAACGGAGCAAATGTGCAACTTTAAAGGATTCGAATACAATGAAAACTTGGCAGAATTCGAAAAGCGTCTAGAGAAGACTATAGAAGATATTGCAGCAATTGCAGCCATAGCTGCTGCTTGAGAAAATTTCGAGAAATGTTGGATAGAATAACTCGATTCAGGGTCAGATTGGTAATATTGGTGCAAGTAATTCATTTTTTTTAAAAACGATTTTTAATATTTATTTTTAATAAAACCAACGTATACATAAGATGTTTAAAACCATGGAAGTCTGAAAAATACAAAACTTATAGGAAAATAGAAAGACTACATCAATATATGTTAAAGTCGATCTTGGATTTTTCTTTGTTCACCATTTGATCGATAAAGACGTGAGGGTGGGCGATTTTGTTGTTCCCAAAGGAGATCAAATTCCTCCATCTCCAAATACCACTCATGATCTCTCTTCACGCATAGCGTCATTTCAAAGATTTGCGAGAATAGTCTAGACGAGAATCGTATCAAGTCATTAGGCTCATTCGATTGAAAGAAATCCATGTTGGTCGACTCATCATTGAACTTTCTCCAAATAGCTTTCTTGCCAGTGTAAGCGATCTCGTATCGTATGTAAAGCTGATTCTTCCGCTTCTCCGCATAGATTACACATGCTAAAATTAGCCACATGCCGATGGTAAAGAAGCTCGTTAACTGCTAGGGCATTGTGACACAGGTTCCATATAAAGTGGTTGCCAAGACTTGGGTCTTTGAGTCGCCAGATATCTTCACATATTTTCTCCTCCTTGCCAACGACGGTCTCTTCAAGCTGTAAATGATAGTTAGAACTCACCGTATACATCCATTTAGGGTGATCTTTCCAATGGGGGGAGGAATGGGACGGGTCAAGACCTGCATTAATTAAGTGAGCTGCCGACTGAATGCTTCTCCTAGAGATGGAAGTTCCTTGTTTACATGGAGAAAAACCCCATACTTTGCACGAAGGATTTCTACCCAAAGAGCATCCTTATTACTAATAAACTCCCAGGCCAGTTTAGCAAGAAAAACATAATTCATTTCTGTTAAGCAACGGAACCCCAAACCATCAGCTGCTTTGGGAAGACAGCACTTGTCCTAAGAAATAAGATGCATCCTCCGTTGCCTTCTTCCGAGCCCCAATAGAAATCCCTACAGATACGTTCAAGTTGCATAGTGATCCCAACCGGAATCTTTATGGTCTGCATGAAATAAAAGGATTGGGATGACAAAGAAATCTGAATCAAAATAGCTCTTCCCACACGTGATAAAGAATTTATCTTTCAGGACACAAGAACATATAAAAATATTAAAGGAAAAAGGAAAAATCTTAATTTTAAAGTTTCCTTTGATTTTCTTTTCATCTATTTACGATATATAGACATGTTAAGGTGTGTTTTTAGTAAAAGAAAATAAATTAATCATTCCCGATCCCCATAGATTCCGTTGTTGCACAGATAAAACAATCGAAAAATTCCATGTGTTGAGAGAATTCTCACTTTCACAAAGTAAGCTTACATAGAATTCTATATCTGATCTTTGCAAGACTTTTTAGTGCTTCAACGACAATAAATACCAAAAAACTGGAGATTGTGGAATAGATGGGGTTTTATTTAGTATCTCATGTGCTTATAACATTTTTCAGATGTGTAGGCAGACCCTTCATTTTTTTTAGGGCTGGCAGACCCTTTATTAGATGGGATAAATATGGAAGCCAAATATTCTCATTAAAATTTTAATTTTAATTTACAGGATTTTTAGGAGTCTTCTATCTCTACAAGAGACCCTCATGCAAATGGAATCTTTTTTTTAAACGATCCTTTTATTTATTCATAGTGGAAAAATCCAAAAGTTACAAATCATAGAGATCAACCAAAAACAAAATTATTTAATCTAACATCCAGGAAATCCTGAGGTTCTAACTTTATTTTCCACAGTCGTGAGTTTCCATAAGGAATAGCACATAAGGCTTGTATTGAGACAGAATATATTTGAGATGCCTAAGGAACTCGCTTGAACACGCTTCCCGGAAATTCCAAGATAAAATCTTCATCAAGACAAATTAGATGAGGTCTCTGAGGTGTGACCCTTTACCATCTTCTCTTCAAATAGCGGATTCACACCTGAAGATTCAATGTCCATAGACTGGATTCTCCTCTCTTTAACCAAATCCGGTGGATAAGTCTTCACATTATCCTCCAACTGCTTCTGTTGGTTTGAAGAATCTCTTTGCAAGATTCTTACCTGTTCGGCTTGCACTCCCGGGGTCAGTGGCGGAGCCAGAAAATATTTTTAACGGGGTCCATAATTATTTTTGAATGTAAATATTTTTTTAACGGGTCCAAATATTTTTCTATAAGTAAAATGTAGAGTTTTTTATTTTTAACGGTGTCTCATGACTCTATTACTATCACTTGGATCCGCCAGTGCCCGGGGTAGCAGATTTTTTAGATACATTTGACAAATCCGAAAAGGCCGTTCGAGAGCTTGATTTGCCTTTTGAATTACCAGATTGTTTCATCTGTTGGCTTTGTGTCCCCAAGTCAACTATCACTTCCTTCTCTTCCCCTGAGCCATACAACCTTGGGCTTTTTTCTACCCAGCTTTTGAGTTCTTTGTCGACCGTTTGGATCACTTCCATTCAGTTTTTGTGGCTTAAGAATTTCTTAGTGGATATTCCTTGTTGGCCAAATTCAATTCCTCTTATTGGCATCATAGGCGCATAGAACGAAATAACCCTCACCGAACGCTCGACGAGGGTTCGAGCTTCTGCTTCGGTTTTTTCGAACCTTAGTTCGTTTCGGCTCAAATTGCCGAGCCTTAGGTTTTCATTATTCGGCTCGGGTTCGACCTGGTATATGGGGAAAAAAGCTCGGTTCGGTTCGGCTCGAACATGTCGAACCGTTCGAACATGTTCGGCTCGAATCGATTCAACAACTCAATTAAATCCATTATCCAGATCCCTTCATCCGATTATTTCATGTAAATCTAAAAATAGAACTTCAAAGAGTGCAGGAAAATAAAGATGGAAATTATGAAATTATCAAACCATAAAATGTACTCGGCAAGCGGCCCCTCACTAAATAAATTTATTTAGAAAGAAAGAACCGCAACTTAAAAGATCGGGAACAAAAGTCTCTCGAGCACTTTTGACATAATTAGATACAACAATCAACAATCAACCTAAGTGTTTACCTTCCCTTGGGGAGGCGAGAATGCTACTTCTGTGAGTCCGAGGTCTGTAGTGCTCGGTCGGGTCGGGCTCGGTTGATGAATGCTACGGTTTGAGGTTGAGGATGGAGGGACTAGGGAGTAGGGAGGGCCGAGGACGAGGAGAGGAGGTAGAGGCAGGCGGACGGCTCGAGTCTCGAGCGGACGGGGGGGGGAGGGGAAGGAGAAACGCGGGCCGGGCACAGGGAAGTGGGAAGGGATTAGGGTTTTCTTAGAATGACAATTGAGTGAATTGACTCAACTCAATGCCTAAAAATATATATATGAGAATGATATCCGAGCCGAACATGTTCGAACATGTTCGGCTCGACCACCGAATATTTAATTTGTAAGGTTCGGCTCAAATTTCGAACCCACGAACCGAACCCGAATCGAGCTTTTTCGAGTCGAATACTCCGAATCGAATCGAATACTTAGGCTCATTTACAGCCCTAGGCATACATTGTGATAGTATGTCGGCTATACGACGTGCACAAAGTTGTATGTGTAATGATAAGTCTCGACATACACATCGTAGACATAATACCATTAAACAAGTGATCACTAATGATTTGATTTCCTCGATTATACATAGTTGAAGGAGAATCTTGAGGATCCGCTTATAAAAAAAGGTTTAGATAGAGATCGGGTGTCAATTTTTTGACAAACGGAATGGGATTGAAGCCTATTACGCATGTTCTCTTATAATGGCAATCCAACCATAGTGACTGGAGATCCCAAGATCATGGTTCAAAAGGTTAAGCATTAAGCTTTTAATGATTCCTATATCTTGGTCAAGGCAAGTGAGGTATTGCAGAGCACTCTTTATAGAAGGTCATCTATGTAAATGGAAGTGAGGACGCTTCTGTGAGAATTTGCGAGCTGAATTCTCTAACACACTTCTGAAACCAAGATGTTCCAAGGCCAAAATGGACACAACCATGAGAACCTCGAGAATGTTAGGAGATTTGTTGTGTAGGTATCATTGTCTAGGCATACACCAAAGTATGAGCAGTTCAAGATCTAGTTCATTGCTTAACCGAGTATATCCGATGGTACTCTACTACGGAAGGTTCAAGGCAGCAAACCACCTCACCCGATGCATCAAATTTCTGCCTGTAATCTCTTCACAGTCTGCATTGCACTTACATTAATTTTCATTCATGTGAGAGATTTTTGGAGAAATTTGAATAAAAAATTAATATTGGAGGGAAAATCCGAATGGACATGTGACAAAGAGTTGCATCGGTTCGGTGAAAGGTTGCAACCAAATAAGAGTTGCACCTGTTCGGTTGAATCATTCTGAAAGGATGCAACCGGTAGTGAATAGCCTTCATTCTTCTATAAAATCCTAACATACAAATTAAAATGAGGCTGCAATTTTATCATAAGAAACTCATTCTTTTCAAAGGTCAACTTCTTATGTTTATTCATAGCATCCGGAAATACACTTTGCATATCTTTTGAGTCAAGAAGAGATTTACACAACATGATCGGTTCGCCGTGTTCTTCTCATTGAAGTGCAACAATCCGAATAAGGTATGACCGTTGTATTTTGAGAGACGATTGCCATGTGTGCACATAATCGGGGCAAAAACGTATTAAGGACAGAGTGCTACACCCGCCTCAGTCAATAAGTTTTCTGTCCTAATTTATATCTTCGTTTGGATTGAATTATGTGTTAAACAGCATGTTGGTTGTTTTTTTTCCCAACAGTAGGTAATCAATTTTCCAAGGAGCTTGATGATTAGAGCTTTTCTATAAGGTATCCACAGATCGAAGCACTCATTCAATGGAATAATCATCTCGTCATCATCCTTCTCCGGGCCAATGAGATTATCAATTATTTTCTTGTACTTAGTCATAACATCTTCATATGAATCATCACCTATATAGATACTCGGATCGGCGTACCTGCCGGTAACAATGTCAACGCAACCAGTCTTCTGCCAAACTTTTTTTTTGACATGGTCTTCTGCCAAACTGAAGGAGGTCGATTTGCAGAAAGGAGCTTGATTTGCAGCTCCTTTATGTCGCTCTACACTCCTCTCAAGGAGGTCGATCGGTTTCTTCTTGGCTGCGATCCACGGCCATGCCGTTCATGGTTGGACGAATTTGGATTGTCGAGGAAGAGGGATGGTTGCGCCTTGCGCCGGCCCTAGCAGCCGCGCCTATTCTTCTTATGCGCCAGCTCCCTTCGATCACATACTTGTGTCCAGTTGCTCATGCAAATGGAATTTACACGACCATTAAAATGACCTTTTTACTATAGCGAAGACACAGTGCATCGATCACTTCTTTCTTTAATTAATGTGTCTTGGTAAAACAAAATTAGGGATACTACCAATCTAATTTGAGGTACATTTTTTTTATTCTACTGATCTTAAAACTTATTTCTGGGTTTGTTGGGATTATTATTTCACGGGTTCCTTAAAAGCCTTATGTAAGTTTAATTTATTCCAATTTTTTTTGTTGGGAATAGTGTTTTTATATTTTTTACCTATAAAAACATGTCGATTTTCGGATCTCAGTGGGGCCATGCACCCCCTTTCTTAGCAGGTCCGTCCCTGACCCGAGGCACTCCAACGAAGGATTTATCTTACGTAATTATGAAGGTCATCTTGTTTATGCGGTTTCATCATACCTGGGTCTTAAGTTTTGATCCAAGAACCATATTACATCTCTTATTATATATTGAAACTGATATTTAAGCTTTTTTTACTATCACCGAAAGCACCGACTCTTTAAGGTGAGAGTTCTATGATTTATTGCTCAAGATTGGTTACATCATTTGCACCAATGGGCATTATGTACATCACATACAGAGAGAGAAGAAGCGAATTCGGTGGCAGCTTTTTTAGCTAAGACAACTAGGCACTAGCTATACTCATATCCAACAATTTGTTAGAACGTGGATTCTTTTATACCTTTGGTATTGCGATTGCTCCTGCATAAAAACAAGATCAAGTTATCTGACATCCAGGTTGTAAAAAAAAAAGACTGATTTTACGGGGAATGAGGGAGAATGACAGAAATATTTTATCAATTGAGTAGAAGGATAGTCTTTTGAAACTTTTGCATAAAGGACAAAACTATTTATTCACTGTCAAAATTCACTGCCCAAATTTACTAATTTTCAAAATTCAATGATTTTTGGGATTCACTGTCGAAATTCACTGATTTCGGGATTCATTTGAGGAGATTCATTTGATTTTCTGGATTCATTGTTTGTCATTCTCGCTTATAAAAATTATGCGGTTATATTATTCTCCCTATAAAAAATATGTAGTTGTTCTGTTACTTAAAAATATTCCAGATTGTATCATTATCCCTAATTTCCCATTGATTTTAATCACTTAATATCAAGAAAACAAGCCGAAAAAATCAAGGGAAAAAAAATATTGGATTAATTATTGGTTCTTTATTTTTTTTAAATATTTTTGATATATTTGTATATGATAAGTGATCACGTTTACCGACCAACCTATATATAGGAGCCTCGTTTGACTAATAAGCCATAGGCCCTTCAGCACAAGTATGACCCTGCTCGTTGGTATTTTATTATTTCTAGTTCTACAATTTCTTGCTGCAATTACTAGGATCGATAATTCGTAGTTACACCACTAAATTCTACACGATCAGCTTCGAAGTATATTTATATTATATTGTTTGTTATAACATGACTGTCAGGGATTGAAACGGATTACAATAATCGAGAATAAACGAAAGCATAAATCACAAGAAACAATAACACGGATTTAACGTGGTTTCGGAAATATTCACTAGCCCACGGCGAAACGAGAGAGATTATATTATCACCGAAAATTTTACAGACTCGCAATTGCTTGCACAATTGCTCTTGACGCCACTTCAAATATTCTATGTTACAACATATGATTATTTATAGTCACAAAACCCTAAACCTAGCCGCCATAACTAAATACTAGTTGATTGACTAAAATACCCCAAATGTGAACTCTGCTAACTCCACCGGACTGCGATATTTGCCTGGCCGCCCTTCAGAATTACCTGCTTTGGCATTGCCCTGCGACATTGCCCTCGCAGATTGCACTGCTTGGTACTCACTAACTTAGTACTCACCAGGATCGGATGAGAGGTCAAGTCACATTTTCTAACAATCTCCACCTTGACTTGAACTCTCGTTCAAACAGATGTATAACCATATGTACTGTACCAGATGCATTTGTCAATGCCAGATGTACTGTACCGGATTCCTCCTCTTTCTTCAGACTTAACAGCTTCAGGTGTGATTCCTCCATATGAGAGTTAACTCCAGATAGAAACCAACTTCCGATGAGAACCTCCCAGATTCCGATGAGATCCTCCGATGTTTAACAGATTCAGACTTGATTGAGTTCGAAGCAGTGTGTGATCAGCAGATTCGAGACTTGATCACCAGACAAGATGTGATTACCGATTCAGATGTAATCACCTCAGTTGAGGATACTCTGTTGAGTTCTTCAGATTCAACTTCAACCAAACAGATGGCAGATTCAGATTTTGAGCTGACCAGATGTGAACACAACAAACTTCAGGTAAGACTTCTCCAGATAAGACATAACTCGTGATAAGAACTCTACCTCCTCGGCAAGAATCTCCCGGATCATATGAGTCTCTAATTCAGACGTGTTCACGGATACTCGGTGACTTCACTCACCGAGCTTTAGACACAGATGTAGAACCATCACAGAAATGTTCAACAGATTCAGCAGATATCACTCTGCTGACAGATGGAATCAGCTGACTTTTATCAGCAGACTTCCCAGACTTGAACATTCCTATACACAGCTGACCTTCACTCAAGTGGTACTAGATCAGAAGACCTTCACTCAGCCGACCCTAGATTTTGGTTCCGCCAGATTCAGCTCTTGATTCTTCAAGTTTAGATGCACAACCAAGTGCCAGATTAGTGTTGACTGTTCTCAGCTGAGTTCTGCAGACTCAGCTGAGTATGTACCTAAAACTCCACCTGCTTCTCAACACTTTAGACTCAGATTCAGACCAGATTTGCATTCCCTTTGCAATTGCTACTAGCAACCAAACCAGCAACCTGATTGTTTGTACATGTGCCAGTTGAATTATGCCTTAGCTCTTGATCAAGCTTCAGCCACTACCCTGCTGCTGAATCCTCTTCAGAAACTTCAGTGATAACATCATCAAACAAGCACAACAAAATCATTGAATGTGCTTTCTCCTCTAGATTGGCCATCTCAGCGTTTCATGCATCCACTGCCTTTGTCAATAGAGCCCAAAGCCCTAGTTTCGTCAACAGAGCACGCATCTTGATTTACCATAGATTGAAATTGTTCCTTTCAGTGAATTTACCAATCTCTGCATCTAACCCAGACATCTAGATCTCACGGGAAAGCTAACGTTGATCCCAGAACCTAGCGTAAATGACGACCTTGGTGACAATCAACCTAACTCTACCAGATTTTTGATTCCCTGATGATAACCTCGACGCTCTGATACCAGTTTGTTATAACAGGACCGTTAGGGATTGAAACGGATTGCAATAATCAAGAATAAATGAAAGCATAAATCACACAAGAAACAATAACACATGATTTAACGTGAATTCCGACAATATGCCGACTAGTCCATGGGTAGAAACGATGAGATTATATTATCATTGGAGATTTTATAGACTCTGCAATTGCTCCTGACGCCACTGCAAATATTTTAGGTTACAACATATGAGTATTTATAGTCACAAAACCCTAGACCTAGCCGCCATAAGTAAATACTAGTTGATAGACTAAAATACCCTAGATGTGAACTCTGCTGACTCCACCAGACATAATCTGCTGATATTTGCCCTCCTGACATTGCCCTGCTGGCTAATCCCCTGCTGAAATTACCCTGTTGGCATTGCCCCTGCTGACATTGCCCTGCTGGCATTGCCCCTACTAGCATACCCTTGCAGGGTACTCAGCTAACTTAGTACTCAACCAGATCAGATGAGAGGTCAAGTCACATTTTCTAACAATATTGTAACTGTGTGAGTAAATAGTACCAAATTTTTATGCCTAAAAACTTCATTTTTCATTTATAAATCCAGAAGAAAAAAAAACTATATACACAAAAAGATGCACAGTTTTCCACATTGATATATATTACTCATAACACACCGCTAATACCAATGTGCTTGAATTTTCTCCAAACTCCAAACAAGTGTGTGAAGTACAATGCAAATATCTAAGAATCCATTTCACAACCTGCCAATGTGTTGTCCTTGGACAAGACACGCACGCACACACATATATATATGTTAACCACACTAAATGCATGTGAAATATTTGGATGTGTGCAAACCATATCATATATAAGACTGTTGAATGCACTTGAATGTGAAATTTTTTTCATAAAACTCTTATCGTCGTCTGATTTAGGTGACTAAGCAGTTGATGGTTTATAGTGATAATTAGCAATGTGAGTACTAATAGATTTGGCATTTTTCATGTCGAATCTCTCCAAGACTTTCTCAACATTTTGAGTGAGACATAACTTGCCATTTGCACAATTCCTTCTTATTTCCATGCCAAAAATCTTCTTGGCTGCTCTTAGACATTTCATCTCAAATTCACTACTCAACAAATATTCAATGTGTGAAAATATGACAAGTTCTTGGCAACAATGAGCATGTCATCAACATAAAGCAATAAATAAATAAATGATGCATCTTGAACTTTCAGAAAGACACAATTGTAATGCATGCTCATAAGATGCGGGCCAGGAAAATTTTCCAGTGGAAGTAGATTAAAAAAAAGTTGAAAAAAACATGCATCACCCAAGATTCGAACCAGTGACCTATAATAAAGTTTTTAATCAGTTGAACTAAACACATAATTACACTGAAAAGTGTCTGAAATTGTATACATACATATTTTTAATATTATTAGAGGGGTATACTAGTAACTTCGCCCGGAAATTTGAGTGGGGTCCATGCACCCCAGCCCTCCTATGCTGGGTCCGCCCCTGTCCTTAAGTAACCATGACTCAACATAAAGGAAACAAATCGCGTATACCATTGTCTCGGAGATTGCGTCAGTCCATACAAGGATTTATTCAAAAAAACAAATTAACATGGTCTTCTTCACCTTCAATCATAGAACCTGGGGCTACCTCATAAAAACTGTCTCATCAAGCTCATTGTGAATATTGTCTAAGCATCAAGTTGCACGAACTCCAAATCATACATGGTCACCAAAGAAAGCATGACAGGAAATTTGAGGATTAGGGCCGGCCGCTGAACCGGTGGTACTCTAGCGCAAATCCAGTGGCCCGGATGCCGAAAAATGGCTCGTAATCATTGATTCAAAAAGCACATGCAAAATGAAATTTTAACAGGAAACAAAGTGCAAAAATAATGATGAAAAGAAAACCCTAAATCCCTTGGATTATGTTTTTACTTACGTTATAACGGTTGAATATGCAACGTTGGCTCAAGAATAGGTGTTGGATTCAATTAATCTCTTAGAAAAACGAATACAACAGTTTACACAATGCTAGAATCGATGAAAATTTGAAAAACCTAATTTATCGATTAAATGTACCAAAAACACAATGATTCTTACCAAGAGTTGCAGTAACCACTGCTGAAACATTGTCCAGTTGGGTTTTGACCGGCCTCGATTATTTGCGATTATCATGCAAAATGGATCAAGAATTGAGGGGAAAAGGGTGTAGAATTTAAAAACGGCGTCTAGGCTTTGTGAAAACGACAAGTATGATGTCACACTTTGTAACTTTGAACCTTTTATATCACATGGGAACACGGGTGGTTTCTCTCAGTAGGACTTTCAGAGAGGAATAACGCGCCGTGACACGATCTGGAACACACAGCTTCTCGAGATGGAATACACAGATCTGTGTGTGAAAATTGTGTGGTCCAGGATCTTTGCGTAGCAGATTTCACAATAGAGTCTCGCAGGATAAAATTTTCCTGGAACACTAAATATTTCACATTAAATGCCAAAATCACCATGATAACTGAGAATTTTGTAAATGAACGTAAGTATTCGATACGGTTCGGTATATTCGGTCCGAAAAAGCTCGAATTCGTGATCCGGTTCGAATTTTCGAACCCGAACCGAGCCTTAAAAATCAGATATTAAGTCCTACGAGCGAGAATCAGATCGAATCAGGTTCGGCTCGTTTAAAATATTAAATTATTTTATTATATTTATTAATTATTTTTATAATAATAAATTAATTAAGTGTTTTTGGTTTATATACTGAAAGAGGGAAAGGGAAAACTGAAAAGTAACCTAATTAATTCATTCTTCTTCTTCATTTCATTCAACTCGTCGGCGTCGCCCCTGCTGCCCCCTTCCATAGTTCATTCAACATTTCAACCTCCACTCCTCCGACGACCACCTTCCGGCTTCCTTCCCCTCCACTCCCCCGACCACCCATTTCACTGCAGCAGGCTAGCAGAGTAGCAGCACGGCAGCACGGCAGGCGGCAGCACTGCAGCAGCACTGCACGGCAGCACTCCGTCCGGCGTCCGACCACCCCTTTCTTCTTCCATAGTTCCATTGATTTCTGCTAAATATAACCTGCATTCTGTTTTTTTTTTCTTTTTCGGATCGAACCTATTCGGACCGTTCGGCTCGTTCGGACCGAACCGAGCCGAATATTCTTTTATTTTTTAAGCTTCGAACCCGAACCGAACCCTGAAAAATCAGGTTCGCCCGAGCCGAACCGAGCCGAGCCTTGAGGTACAAAATTTTCGAGCTGAGCCGAACCCTGCCAGGGTTCGGTATTATTCGGCTCGTTTACAGCCCTAAATTGATAACCGATGACGCTGTAATTGGAGTAGATAATTCATTGTCCATCTTTATATCATCAAAATAAAATTTGTTCCCAAGAAATACTTTTAAATAAAGAAATAAAGAAACATGAAAAAGATACAAACTACTCCCTCCGTGACTCCCTTTCCGTAATATAAATTTTTTTAGACGTTTCACATAAATTAAAAAAAAATCATAAATAAGTTACTTTTAAGATTTCAAGTCAAAATATTATTGTGTTTTTGTGAATAATAGTGTGAAAGTAAAAATAATACATTAATCTTGTATTGAAATATAAGACTTGGTCAACCCTCTCTTCATTTAAAAGGGTCTCTTCATCTAAAAACCCTTCATTTTACACACAAAATCAAACCCTTTAACTGTAAATCACTCAAAATAAAGCTCTAAGCGCCAGAATCATCACCACAAGACTTTTTTTAAATAAATTTCTTTGAAAGGCAAAAAATTTATATTACGGGACAGAAAAAATACTATTTTGGCATTTGTCCACGTGTGACTGATTGACGTCGGGTTTTATGCAGAATGTTCCTTTTAACTTCGACCTTTCAAATTATCAATGGCCACAATTTGAAGAAGAAACCAAAAAAAAAAAAAAAAAAAAAAAAAAACACAATCTGAAGGCCATGAAATAGGAAGCACACATTGCTGCGTCTAAATTCTGACACGTGCCAAGTATGTGGTTCACCCAAGGGAAAGTTTTAGGTGCATCCTCCGTTGGTGAGGTGTCGGCCGAATCACCGTCATCAATTTTTAAACTAGATATAAATCATATGGTTTTAAAAAAATTATAAGCTATTTTTCTCTAAATTGAGTGAATAACCAGAAAAATTTCCTCATTCTAACGGGCAATTTTTAACTGCTCACTCCATATAGTGAAGTGAAAAAAAAATCGGACTAGTTGGTTCTGGATACCGAAATTTTTAAGAAAAAAAAAAATGATTCGTAGAATCTCATAACTACATAGTTTGAAAACTCTAAACAACTAAAAACCACTCCGCACTAAGTATATAAAACACCAATTTTAATACAGATTAAGCAAACAAAAAAAAATTTAACAAACTCTTATTTCACAAGGGCTGTTTTTTAGGAGGCATAAAGCCAATTAGGATAGAAATGTATATGTTTTTATCAGTCCCAATCTATAACAAATACAGTTAATCAATTGGATATATATAAGTGTGTTACAAATATTTTAGTCAAGACTGAGATTTATATAACATACAAGTTGGAAACATACAAGTTGGAAAAAGTCTTCAATTAATGGACATACTTCTACTATTTTAGAGCAACCATAGTGGGCTGTTTTTAAAATGGATAATTAAAAATTGGAAAATGTAAAACAATGGTGGTTAAATAGAGAAGAAGAAGAATTACCCTCAAAAAAAAAAAAAAAAAAAAATAGAGAAGAATTTTTTAGCATTCTTTAGCTACACCAATAACACCATTATCCATATGTAGATAATGCAATAGACAATTTTGTCTTCTCTCTCCATGTCCCTGCATTTGTTGTCCACCGTAAGCCCACCGTCCACCACTGGAAAAGAACCGTGAAAACGTCGGAGGCGGATTGAGAGCCAGCCGGAGAAGAGTTGGAGGCCGATTTTTCCGATTTCATGCCAAAAAAAGATATTTCGTCACTGCATTTGTGTGAATTTTCTGGTTGCTTGTGTTATTGGATTTTTTTCATCTAATTTTTTTTTTTGCATTTTCCGGTAGCAGTCTATTTGTAGTTTGAAACATGATCTTTGTGTGAAGATGTGTTGTTTTCCATTGATTTTGGCTTAAGGTCAAAGAATTTTGATTGATCGGTGTTTTTGGAGTAACCAGAAGGGAAGGTACATGGATCCCGGCGGCGGTAGTGGTGGTGTTTGATGAATTGGGCCGGTAGAGAGACGAGGGAAGGTGATGTTACCACTACACCATCTTGTCGATAAATTGTTTCTATAATTTTATTCTACAATTTTTCTCCAATAATGTTGTGCCGTGTGGCATTTTATGTCTGAATCAAATGAGATTATAGAGCCAACCATTAGGGTTGCTCTTAGTAGTACACAGGACCATCCTAACCTTTTTTTTTGGGTAATCGTGTCATCCAATTCAAAAGTTAAAAAATAGTTTTTTTAAGGGGTAATGGGGTATACACATTCTACTCATACAACATTTTACATCTGCGCTACAATAGAACTAACCTTTTAAAAGTCGGTTCTGTTGCAAGAACCAACTTCTTGTACGTTCTGAAGCAAAATCCGATTTTTCTGAAGTTGGTTCTCATATTACACCTACGAAAAAACATTTCTTAACTCCAGAACCACCTTTCAAGGTCAGTTTACTGTGTTGCACAAGTATAGTGGTGCATGAATAGAATATGTGCAGTACAAATAATAGACCTTTTTTATTTTTATTTTTAAAGTAAATGAACTTAACCTATAGTTATACCTGAGAATCGAATTCGACTAGTAGTACATATCATTGCACTTGCATATGCGAATTAGAATTCGAGTCTAATCTCTACACCGAATACAAAAAATTCTTCCCCTTTCCTCCTCCTCCTCCACCACCACCACCACCACCAACCCTCCCCCCACCCCCCGAGGAAAAAAACACAGTATAGGTATATACTATACTATAGATTAGGAATGTAGCTTGTGACATTTTGAAAATTTCCAATTTGTATCCAATTTTGACCTTTAAGGCAAAGTATTATTTTCATTTCAAAACCCGATTCATTTGATTCGATTTTAATAATTCAATAATAAATCTCTCTCTATATAGAGACGGACCGACATATTCCCAAACGGAATGTGGGAAAATCACTAAAGTGATAAACTGCTTAACTTTTTTTTTATAAAACACAGATGAACATCATTGAAAAAACAAATTTACTCTTAAAAAAATTTATTGACTCCGCTAAACAAAAATTCTTCTCTGCCAATGTGTGTGCGCACGCGCGCTCGCGTATGTGTGTGTTCGCGTGCGCGTGGTGATAGTTTCACAATATAAAATCACAACAAAAGGTCAAGATATAAGATCTATTGATTAACATTAGTCCTAGCACGATCATAGATATAAAATTGTATTGTGACAATCTGTTGTGGAATAAATTCTTGTATATATAGTATAGATATTCATCGTCCTATTCCCTTGTATATGTTCTTGACAAAGTGCGCATAAAAATGATAAAATGAATGATAAAAAAAGGTGAAGGAAAGAATCCCTTGTTGTTTTCATCATTTCGAGATGAAAATTACCGGAAAAGCGAAGAACAACAGCTAAGAAGAAGAAGAGGGGTATTGAACTATATGAAAGAGATGTTGCAATGATTATAGAAGTGTTAATCTTGCTCTTAGCAGTTTATCTACCTATATACATTGCTAGTACATCAAAGGAGCAGTTAAGAATCAGTTACAACAATCTAACTAACTATAACTAACTTCTTTGTAAAGTGCTCGACCTAATGTCTATGAGAGAATAAGTAGACATGCACAAAAACCTTCAAGTCTGCTTGCTATATTTTGTTGGAGATATAAGCCAAATCCCTTGAAATGGGGGTTTGAAACATGTGTTGAAAGAGTCAACTTTATCGCGAATTTCGGGTATGTTCTGGTGTGATTCACAGGAGGATTATTACATCTAAGAATACTACTCACAAAGTAGATGCTATTTGGCTTTGGAATCCTTCGATTTGGATATCGGGTGAATGAGAAATTAATGCGTAAAGTTGGTTGAAAATATGTAGGAGATGAGAGTTGAAGGGAGGACCTCAACCCATCTTCGTACATTGGAAGCTTGAAGTTTGGGCACTCAAGTAATAAGAGTCAGTGTGACTCTTATAGATAAGCTCCAATGGGCAAAGCATTTTTGTGCAGGAGGGAGGACTTAGATAATTCCACACGCGCGCGCGCGACGCCGCCATCCGGCCGGCATGCTCGGCTCGGTTCGGATGTTGCTATTAATGTTTTGGACAAAATTTCTTAATTGAATTAACCATAAATTAATTTTTTATTTTTGGTATGTGATTGTGTCATCCGATCAATCAGAATTCAAGAAATCGTGTGATTGAGTCATATGTACAATCAGAATTCTATGATGCATCATCCGACCAATCAGATTTAGGAAGATTAAGTCGGCCTTAATCTTCCAAGGGGCGTGTGAGGCCATTACTTTTCCAAGGGGAAAAGTTAGCCGACTTTAATGATGTCGTTCGGCCAATCAGAATCGAGTATTGGCTCATCCTCTCCACTACATAAAGAACATCAATGATGAAGGTTATAGCATTCAATTTTCTCTTCTCTTTCCACCACAAAGAGTCTCTCATATAGATCTAGTTTTGAGTCGAAGAGAAGTCGGAGCACTCAGTAAGTTTGCCTGAACTCGGATTTTTGAAGTGCCTCTAAATCCGAGATGTGAAGCCGTTGTATCTTGGGAGACAGTTGCTACTACCGTGGGCACCATACCGGAGCAATTTGTCTTAAGGAAAGAGTAACTATTCACCTCGGTTTAATCTCTAGCCCTTTATTTTATGCATCGTTCTTTTGTTTCATCGTTTCAAGTCAGATATGTACGGTAATATTGATTTTTTTAGATCTTTTAAAATAAAACGAATTTCCTTTCCCGGTTATTTGTTTTGTGTTCTTATTCCGTAATTACCTCCTGTTAGGAACATTATATTAAGTTTTGATGATGGCCATACTAGCTGTTATAGCAAGCCCGAAATAAGTTAGAATTCTCTGTATAAGTCTTTACTTAGAGTCTGACGTGTTGTATAAGTTGAGTCAGACAAGTATTGTACTAGTTGGTAGGACGGCAAAGTAAAAACAGACATTCGGCAAAGTGAAGCCAGCCAAGCACCAGCAGAGAAGCAATGAAGACATTAATGGTCTGACTTACAACCAAGGAAGTCTGTGATGACCTTGGATAAGTCCAAGTTACACTTTAAGTGATGAAACTTAATATTCAAATATGGTGTACACTGATCCCACCACTAATCAAGGATCAGTGAAGTACAAAGATTCTCCTTGAACTGAAGCGAAGAAGAAAACAGTGAATCGGCAAAGTAAACTGACTTTCGGCTGAGTGAAGACAAAAAGGTGAAGGAAGATCTAAAACGGCTAAGTCATAAGGATCACTCACCTGTTCAGAAAACGGCGAAGTAACACTTCCCAGATCAGATTCGATATAGGTTGAAGATACAGAAAATCATGCATTAAATACACAATCAATAGAGGATCAATCAAGGATGGATTTTCTGCTATATGTTTGAAAGAAAAATCCGATCACTGAAATCAAGGAGAATGCAATTAAGGGGGAATCAAAAATACAATCAAGGATTATTCCCTCATTAATATAGCCAACGGACGGAATTTCAAAATCAAGGTTATTCAAGGCTATAAATAGAAGGCATTGACAGACAAAGAAATAATCGATCTGAAAAAGAAAAATCAAGCAGAAACTCTGTCAACTTAAAAAGCCTTCTCTCTGAACTTACAAGGATACATCCAGTGATCAGCTTAGATATCAAAGCTACAAAGTCATATTCAGCACTGGGATTGATCAAGCTAGTGTGTGAATCACATTCACATCAAACTGAAGCAACTGAATCAGATGCAATCTGAGAAGGAGTTGAACCTGTGATAGCTGTTGAAGGATTTTGATCTCAAGGACCAGCAAAAGAGACTGAGTCACTGAAGCTGTTGCAGTCAAGGAGTGATAGTTTTGTAGATTGTGAAGCTTGGGAAGCCAAGGACAATCATACTATTGTATCTGTGAAAACAATAGTGAATTCCTCCGATCATCACAGAGAAGAGTGGATTAAGGGGATACACCACCTCGAACCACTATAAGCCTTGTGTCAATTTACTTTCGCAATTTACTTTACAGCATTTATTTAAATTGCCTAGATCATAACTTATATCTGTGATCGTCTAAATTGATTTGAAAACAACTTAGTAAGAAGGGACTTATCCGCTGCCCAAAAGCTTTTAAACAAAAGAAAAGTTTTTGAAACTCCACTATAGTCATTCACCCCCTCTCGACTATAGTTTCACCTTTTATCTGGGACCAACAATTGGTATCGAGCGAGTTCCTAGTATCGTAACCTGCTCGATCTAATTTACGTAACAAGGAGATCACATATTTTCAAAGCGCTAAATCTAAGTTTTCTATACATTTACATTTATATCTTCATTTGCACTTATGGATTCCTCGAACTTCTTGTCAAAAGTACTGCTTTTAATGTTAATAATTTTGATGAATATATAATAAGAATGCTATCTCATCTTGCAGCAACTCATGAAGAGATCTTTGGATGTAATTAACGATGGACCAATCATAATCACTCTTGTGGTAGGCACGGGAGCGAGATCAAGGAAGGAAATTGATAAACCTAAAAAGGATTGGACCAATAATGACAGGAGAAGAGCAAATCTGGACTTTGTTGCAAAAGACATGATTTTGAAGACCCTAGATAGCAACATGTTCATGAGAATCAAAGACTCGCAAAACAAAGAAAGGAGATGTGGGACAAGCTATCATTGATAAATGAAGGATCTCAAGCGAGAAAGAAAACAAATTATCTCATTTGCCAAACGAAAATTTGAGAACTTCAAAATGAAGGTTTGGTGAATCCATTGATCAAATGGACAACAGATCTCAAGCATTATCGATGAATCGCAAATGACTTGGACACACATATCCCCGAGAAGAAGTATGCTTGAAGATCTTGAGAGGACTACGAAAGATGGAAGATCATAACATCGATGTCGGAGGAACAACAAATCTTGCAAGCACCGACACTCCGACAATCGATGTCCCAATTAAAAGCTCATGAATTCGAATTGAACGGTGAAGATGATGCTCTGCGAGAGGCACACAAAATCACCGCCTTTGGTTGCACCCAAAGAAAGTAACTTTGCCGATTGCATCAAGAAAGAGACACATGAACTTAAAGAACAGTAGCTTTATTAGTTAAACGCTTTGATGAGTTCAAAGAAAAAGAAGCCTTTCAAAGGAAATTCATCATCAAACAAGAGGTCAAGCTCAAATAAAGAAATGAAGAAGAAAGATGATGAATACAGATGCTTCAACTGCAACAAGAAGGGTCACTTCAAGGTGATCGTCTCAAAGAAAATGACAAAGATGATGAAAAGAAGAAATACAAAGCATCCGAAAAGAGGAGAAGCAAGAAGGCACTCAAGGTTTGAATCCAAAGAAAGAAAAGAATGAAGAATCATTTGATAATGACACAGATGACAGTGATGAAGAAGATAGCGCAAACAATGAAAAAGCATGTCTATGCCTCATGACCAAAGAATTAATGAAGATGAAGGTGATAGTTCAGACACTGAAGAAACGAGCCTATGTCTAATGGCTAAAGAATCAGATGAAACTGAGGTAACATCTAGTTCCTGTTCCTCATCAAATGCATCCACATATAACACTGCACAATCTTCCAGTCTCCCATTGGATACAGCAGACCTAGTCCAAAATCTCATGACTAAATTTGATGAAATTGAAATGAATCATGAAATTCTGGAAAATGAATGCAAGGATCTAAGAAAGGAGAATAAAAGACTAAAGAAAGAACTGGATAAAGCAAAAGCTGAATTAACCAGTAAGGAGACCTACTTAAATGATCAACAAAAAGCAGATGATCATACATCTGTTATTGACAGATCAGTTAAGAAAATCTCCCCACCGGCAAAGGTAACCACTGCACCACTAAATGCACCAGCTTACAAACCCTCAAAAAGGTTTGGATCCAGATCTGGTCTTGGCTACAACAGTCAGGATGAGAGTAGGAATAATGGTCAACACAATTCTAAATCCAGGACCAACATTGGACCAAAATTTAGAAAGGGACAAACCATAGTTCCAACAAATCATCCTGCTCCGGTGAAGTCAAAACCTAATGTAGTAAAACAGCAGACCAAATCTTCATTTCAGCCAACCAAGAACAATAGTCTTCTGAAAGGTAAAGGCAGACTTTATCCTTCAGAGGATGATTGGAATGTTGCACCTCCAAAATACAAGAGGAAACCATTCCATAAAATGCATCACGTGTTTAAGAAAAACCAATCTAGGTATGTTCCTAGACACATGAAGCAAAAAAGGTTTCCTACTGCATATTGGAAAGTGAAAAAGGATGTAAATGCACCAAAAGGTGGAGAAAAGTATCGAATACCTTCAAGAAAATATTAGAAGCTATTCTCGCCATGCCCTATACATATGAAGTTGATGACTTTAATTATCCAAAAGAAGAAACTTTGGATACACACTTGGTATGGGAGGCATGATTGCTAATGAGTATGGACCCAAACAAAGGTGTTGGGTACCTAAACTTAATTAATTTGTTTTGTAGGATGTCTGGTACATAGACAGTGGATGTTCCAGACACATGACAGGAAACAAGAAATGGCTCACTGACTTCAAAGCTTTTGATGGACCCAAAGTCACATTTGGAGGCAAAGAAAACCCTGACAAGATTAAGGGGGAAGGCATAATACTCAAGAACAATCTGAAGATTCAAAATGTGGCATATGTTAAGGGACATAATTTCAATCTGATGAGCATCAGTCAATTCTGTGACAAAGGCTACAATGTGCACTTCAACAAAGAAGGATGCAAAGTGATTCACAGCCAAACCAACACAACAGTTCTTGCAGGTAGAAGACAAGACAACATGTATGTGGTGGACTGAGAAATGCCCAAGGCGAAACATGTCTGCTTGTCAAAAATAAACAATCAACAAGCTGGATTTGGCACAGAAGATTAAATCACCTGAATTTCAAGACCATCAACAAATTATCAAAGAACAAGTTAGTTGAAGGATTGCCAGAGATCATTTTCAGAAAGGAAAGCATATGTGATGCATGTCAGAAAGGAAAACAAATCAAAAGTTCATTCAAGTCAAAGCCCACAATCTACAACAAGAATTCTACATCATCATTACACATGGACTGTTTGGACCAAATCACACGATAAGTGTAAGTGGTAAGAAATACACTCTAGTAGTGGTGGATGACTACTCAAAATACACCTGGACCATCTTCATGAACAAGAAGAAAGAGACACTCAAGAAATTGCCGATTTGCTTGAGAAGACTCCAAAATGAGAAAGAAGCGAAAATTATCAAGATCGGATCGACAGAGAGGCAATTGAATTTCTAAATGAAATTATCGAACCTATTGTGAAGAAAATGGAGTACTACATCAACTATCTCAGCAGCAGAACTCCACAACAAAATGGTGTAGCGAAAGAAAAACAGAACTCTCAAAGAAGCAGTCAGAACAATGATTGCAGAAGCATGCTTACCAAAGAGATTTTGGGCTGAAGC
Organism: Gentiana macrophylla; assembly: GCA_026214975.1. Classification (NCBI taxonomy): domain Eukaryota; kingdom Viridiplantae; phylum Streptophyta; class Magnoliopsida; order Gentianales; family Gentianaceae; genus Gentiana; species Gentiana macrophylla. Next base: position 88,450,874 of record CM047811.1, read on the forward strand.
AGCAAACAGAGCATGCCATACACAAAACAGATCAATCATCAACAAACATCATGGAAAGACTCCATATGAAATATGGAATGGTAGAAAACCTAATATCTCATATTTTCATATGTTTGGATCAAAATGTTTTGTTTTGAACAGGAATCAGCTGCATACCTTTGATGAAAAGGCTGATGAAGCAATCTTTATGGGATACTCAAACACCAGTAAAGCATTCAGAGTACTCAACAAAAGAACATTGGTGATCGAAGAATCAATACATGTAGTTTTTTTTGAACCAAATACAAATGGTGAAGATCTTCAAGATCAAGAAGAAGAAGCAACACAAAGGGAAATCTATACAAATACAACAATTCCAGCTTTTATCTTGAATCATCATTTTGAAAATCAAGAAGAGCCACATATCAACACAACAGAACAAGCTCCAGATCCTGAAGACCATACACATAATGAAGCTGTGGAAGCACCAAGTGAAGATCAACTCCAACCTGACCTAAGTTGGCTAAGAGATCATCCTGAAGAAACAAGTCATTGGAGACATTCACACACAGAGTCGAACTGTAAGACAACTGGAAAATATGCTAACATGTTTTCTATCACAAGTGGAGCCCAAGACAATAGATGATGTAATTCAAGATGCAGATTGGATTACACCATGCAAGAAGAACTAAATGAATTTGAAAGAAATGAAGTCCAGGAACTTGTTGATGCACCGAGATCACGCCAACATCATTGGAGCAAAATGGGTTTTCGTGAACAAGATGGATGAGCAAGGAATTGTTGTCGAAACAAAGCAAGGCAAGGTTGCAAAAGGATACTCTCAAGGTAAGGAATAGATTATGATGAAATATTTGCACCAAAGAGTGAGCAAGATTGGAGGCAATCGACTCTTTCTAGCATTTGCGAAAGATTCAAAGACTTCAAAGTCTATCAAATGGATGTCAAGAGTGCATTCCTAAATGGACTTTTGGAAGAAGAGGTATATGTAGAACAACTCTGGATTTCAAATCAAAGGAAAAGAAGACAAAGTATACAAACTCAAAAGGCCCTCTATGGATTCAAACAGCACCTAGAGCACTGGTATGAAACACTATCACAATTTCGATCAAGAATGGATTCAACAAGGAAACTATAGACAAGACTCTATTCAAACTAGAGGAAGGAACAAGTACATTGCTAGTACAAATCTATGTTGATGATATCATCTTTGGATCAGAGGATGAAAAGCTATGTGAGAAATTTGCAAATCTGATGAAGAGCAAATTTCAGATGAGCATGATGGGAGAATTAAATTATTTCCTTGTCCTTCAAGTAAAGCAGATGAAGGATGGTATTTTCATTAGTCAAGCCAAGTACACAAGAGATTTAATACACAAGTATGGGATGGATACAAGTGGCACAACTGATACACCAATGTGTGCAAGAGTAATTCTTGGAAAAGATGAAACAGGGAAGGATGTTGATCAGAAAATGTATAGAGGAATCATTGGATCCCTACTATACTTAACTGCAAGTAGACCTGATATAGCATTTGCAGTTGGAGTATGTGCAAGGTTTCAAGCTCAACCAAAGGAATCACATCTTCTGGCAGCCAAAAGAATAATCAAATACCTGAAAAACACTATCAATGTAGGTATTTGGTATCCAAAAGATGGAGGATTTAAGCTGATATCATATTCAGACTTTGACTATGCTGGATGCAAAATAGACAGAAAAAGTACATCTGGAACTTGTCAAATGCTAGGCGACAGACTAGTCTCATGGTTCAGTAAAAATCAAAACTCCATATCCACATCAACAGCTGAAGCAAAATATATAGCAGCAGGCAGTTGTTGTGCACAAGTACTTTGGATCAGACAACATCTAAGGGATTATGGAGTAGAGGAGAAAACAATTCCAATCATGTGTGATAACACAAGTGCAATATCTATTACTGAAAATCCAGTGTTGCATTCAAGAACAAAGCACATTGATGTAAGACATCATTTTATCAGAGATCATGTTGAAAAGGGAGATGTCATTCTAAACCCACTGAAGATCAATTAGCTGACATCTTCACTAAACCACTCAGTTATGAAAGATTTAGCATGTTGAGAACTGAGTTAGGAATGATTGAAATTGACTAAGTACCAAAGAGCGGCTAACTGGAGTAATCGGCTAAGTGACTCCATCAACTGGTTTAACCTTTGCCGTTACAGGAGATGTAGCAGGTAAGACACTGGTATCCAGCGAAGTTAACTTAACTGATTGGTAGGAACGGTTAAATGGAGCAGCTCAGAGAAGAATTCTCTACATCGGCTAAGTGACCAACCAAGGCACTTCACCGAATTAAAGACTTGGACAAATTAAAGTGTGAACAAAATCAACTCTTACTACACGTGGAGAATAAGGAAATTATGGAGGATTATTCTGTGGAAGATTACACACGTGCAGATCAACTTGTGATCATGGAGATAACCATATTCTTTTTAAATTATGAATGCCTCGATTCCCGGGCTCTAATCATTGCTTACCTCAAACCACTCCCCCCATGACGTGGCCTTTTCTAGTGCTAATACCGGTCCTTAACCGACGGTGTGTATCGGGTCAAATCAGAGTGCTAGTATGGTGAGTCGTCGAGTATCGTATCCTCGAGGAACTTTGTAATTCTTCTAAGTGTGGTTAAACACCAAAGAGTCATTATTAACTCAATCTAAATCTCGCTTTTATAGCACGAGATAACTACTATTTTACTTAACATAAAATAAATGCGTAAATTAAAATTTATTCTAATATAATATATATAGATATATAAATATATATAGATGTGCATAAGTTGCAAAGTATATATATAGATATAAATATATAGATGCCAAATATATTATTAGAGAACTAGCCAAAGTTTATATAATTGATTTATACGATCTTTTCAGTGAATGGAATGTGCTCGATCTTTAGGTTCAATTGAGTAAATGAAACGGTGCACTCCTAAGGTTAACAATTCGTCCTCACATTAGTGTGTGAAATTGTCATATGTCCATTGTCATCAGTCCAAAGTCCACAACTGTTACGGTTTTTCTGAACAGGTCCCGAGTACGATTCTACCTTTGAATAAAAAGGAGTCATTCCGTTCGTCAAACGGTCAATTTTATTTAAAGGCTCCGGTTGTCAAGGCCGGGCGATTCAACTTTCCGGTTTAAGTTTCAATTAAACTGATGAATTTAACATTATTACGATCTTGAGTACAAATTTTAATAAGATTCATCTTTTTAGGACAAATCTGCCCCCGGGTAGGAAACTGGGTTCCGTTGTCACGTTTTCACTCGGCCAATTTTACCCTCCGGTTTTTCTATTAACGAGTTCATAACTTAATTACGAGGTGTCAATTCATAATTAGATTATGAATTCTTTCAAGTCAAACTTTATCAATAGGAAAAGATTCAATTAACTCAATTTTATTCAATTTTACTTAGACAACATTCCTTTACCGAAAAGATCGAAATAAAACGATTACATAACTTTGGCTAGTTATTAGATTTAGCCTACTAACATTATACGAAAAGATAAACAGACAAAACAAACATAGATACTTTAGGAATTTTACCCGATTACAACGATTGAATCGTGGTTTGTATTCTTCCGGATGCTACAACAACTTCAACAACATTGATCTTCGATAATTTCTAGCATTATAACGATACTACTTTATTTATGGCATAAGGCCTATATATATACATACTACTACTACTAAAAGAGGTGAAGAAAATATATTTGGTACCCTTTTATGTGCCTGCAATGCCGCTTCATTTATAGGCGCTTTTTCCCCACCGGATCGATCCGAGAAAGGGCCGGATCGATCCGGGAATAAAAATATTATCCCGGATATTCTCTGCGCAGGCCACATGCTGGTCTAATCATGATGTTTCCTCGGATCGATCCGAGGTAAATCGGATCGATCCGGATAGATTTTTTCCAATCTTAATCCGAAACTTGATAAAATCATAACTTGAGTTCTGGATCTCCAAATGACATAATTCAAGATGCGTTGGAAAGCTCTTGAGGAGATCTATAACTTCCATGAAGACTTCTTTTTCAGAAAATGCCTTTTGCTGGGCCATTTGTTCGTCGAAAATATAACTTGATACTGCGTCACGAACCATTGATCCACTTGAACTTTAAATCTCGTGGCACTTCCTTTATTCCTTCAAAAGATATGATTTTACTCCACAAAATGTCATCACTTTCGGGTCTTGGTTTACCTAAGGTCTGTAGAAATACCAAAAATACCCACGTGAATCGACACGACACTCCGGTTATTAACCCGGTACAAAATTTATAACTTTTTATCATTTTTACTAGATTTTTATAGTATTTAGATTTATTCATAGCTATTAATATTTTATAAGATTATCTCATTATAATTACTTATATTTTATATAAAAAAGTCGATAACGTATATAAAACATCGTAATTTTTATCATATAAATGTTACACATCAACTACTCCCTACTTAGCTCTTTGATCGTCCTCGAAAGAAAATAAGCGTAATATATAAAAATTACGATAAAAATAATATAAGTGGTAGATAAAATTTTAAATTAGTAAAATATCATTTCAATATTATAAACATATTAATTATATCTTTCTTAGAAATTAATAAGATAAAAGTGTAGATAACTTTGATAAATTATTTATCAACTATTATTCAAATGAAATTTCACAAAATCTACTCAATAAATATAATTAAAATTGTAGAATTATTTTCCTATCTCAACTTATATGAAATATTTGGAATCAAAGACTAAGTCAAGTAATTGACAAGATGGCTAATACTTTTAGGATAGGACATTGGTTAATCGAAAAGATAGAAAAAAAATCAAAAGAGAGGCAAGTCATACGTATTTACACCTTCACGCTTGATCAAAAACAGCTTTTAGATTAATAATATCTCCTTTTCCAACTATTTTTCAGATTTTCTCTCTTCTTTTTTTTTTTTTTTTTTTATTATATTAAGAACTAAAAGCGTGAATGTGTGTAGAAAATCAAATTTACAAGCATTGCTTCATCAAGATTGATCGGAGTAATACTCTTTCGATCTAAAATTACGAGTCCGGTTTCTTAAACTCGTAATCATTCTTGAGATCTTATGATTCAATTTTTATCGGAGCTTTATACCTCATATTGATATAGGGCGCTTTAGATAACACCCTACCGCACTCAAATCATTGGAAGCTACTACCGATATCCGTCGATCAAAGATAAGGAAGATACCTGTATTCGATTAATTCTCTGTAAATATGGTGCTTCGTTCTATATATATCTTTTTTTTTTTTTTTTTTTTTTACACCTCAAAGATACACCATCCTTAGCTTCGTGCTATCATCTCCTTTCATAAGAATGCGTACAAACTCGTGGATTTTTTTGGGAAATGTAGACCAAAATAAGCCAAGGGTCGGTTATGATCAAAAAATGGCTATATCGAGTGAGGTCTTGATCACTCTAATCAAGGTTGAGGTAATTTTTTATGGTGTCAAAAATCTCATCATTCCTAATCCGATTCCATATTCATATTTCGTTTTACAAAGAAAATTATTCTAAAAAATTCATTATAAATATAAGTATATTTGCTAAAATTTCATATGAAACTTACTTGATAATATTTATGTATAGTTACATATACTTAAAATCTTATAAAGATCTAAAATTGACATATATAATATACCTATAATATATCTAATTTATTTTACTTAATTAAAATCTATTCTTACCAATTTATATTGTTTTTATTCATACTAATTATATACTATCTAATTATTTTGTTCCAAGAAAAATTAAACTAAGTATTGAGCAATTAAGTATAAATTTATATAAGAAAATTTTAATTTTTATTTACTAACTTACTTCCACTCCCCACTTATTTAAATGACATCGTCCCGATGTTTAGTGAGTAAAATAAAAAGTAGTTTGCAAATAAAATTAAAATTTTATATGATTTTGATTATTATTTATTATTTTTAGCAACCATATATTATTTTGATTAAAGAAAATGACATATATATTAAACACTATTACAAACTATAAATAAAAGTAACAGACAACAACAAAAAAACAACTAATTTAAACAACTACCAACTTAACAACATAACTTCTAACTGATTATCAAACCGTAGATGAACATCCGGGAGTATCCACGGAAGTAATCTTAATCGAGAATCACGAGATGGAAAAATCTCGCCAAGAGCAAACTCGAGCACGTGATTCATTTGGATACAAAGGTGAGAGATAACCCAGGCAAATGGTAGCGGTCTTCCCCTATTACGTCTTTCTACTGCAAAATTAATTGCAGTCTTAAAAATCAAAATTCCCCAATCAATGTATGCTCCTAACAAGCAATGCATATAACAAAGCAGATCTCATCATCCGTAACCCATAAAAATCTCTAGTTGGATAGATCCGAGAATTAATGAAGCGTTTCCACGCCTTAAATGAGGGGTAAAGCCAGAGTTGAGGAATCATAGTTATGATCAAACAACGGAAACACGAATTGAAAGGCTTCGCAGATCACGATTTACAACATTATACGCATCCCCAAGTTCCCAAAGAAACTCAAAGTGTGGGTTTCGATCAAAAGTACATGGTGGAATTTGATAGATTTGATTTATGATGACCGGTGAAAATGAAATAACGATTCCCCTAATCGTAATAAGTTGAGATGAGGCTATCATCGTTATCTCAATGAGAGACGCAAAGAAATCTCTAACAATCGAAATGTTTATTCGACCTCCTGGAGTCCTTATCAACTTTTTCCACCCGCAACCTCGGATTAGATTACGTCCCCACCGATCAATTTTTTCAGATGTTTAAGCCTTTCTCCATCGAGAATAGGAGAACGGACAAAATTTAGATGTCTCGGGGCGTTATTATGAAAACAAGAGGCATGCCTTCGGGAACCACACCATCAAAGCGTATGTGGTTCGTAACTATTAAACGAGGAGAGGAGCGTTAGACATTTCGACAAAGAGATTTAAACTAAGCTAGATAGAAGGAAAGAAAGAATGAGCAAAGTTCAAGGTCTTTGCTCTTTCCTTTTATAAAATAAATCTATCAAGCAAAAGTAGAAAAGATCTCTTTTCTGCGCGTTTTTGTACTTGCCGGATCGATCCGAGAAAGGGCCGGATCGATCCGGCCTCTGAACTAGTAATGCTGTCAGGTCGGTACACTCAGGTCGGATCGATCCGGTAAAAGGCCGGATCGATCCGGAACACTACTGTTCACGGACAGAGTTGATTTTGCTTGTAAAATGTCTAGATTTTTCTAGGGGACAAGTTTTCTTCCTATTTTTTGGTTCATTTTCATTTTATTATAACGATAAATTTTACTACACGATGCGTAATACCAAAATATGTAACGAAAACACGAAGATCGTATTAAAAATAAAATCCAACCAAAATCAAAATAACCTAAAATTTTACGAAAACGAAATTGTACGAAAAATAAAATGTTTCAATGTTAAAAATCATAGAATGTTTAAAAATCACTCCTCTTCATCACTCACCGACGTGGGCTTGAACTTGGCATAGCTTGAGAACGGGTCGATTCTTGGGATGGATCTTGAAAATAAGTTGACATCCGCACCGAACTATCTAGCCCCATCGAGCTCATCTCTCTCGTGATATCGGAAAAAGTGCTTCCCCATCTCGTCGTGGTATGGCCAAATGATCCGATCCACCCATTCGATGTCGCAGCCGCCGTAGTACTGTCCGAAAAATCTCCTACACCACTAGTTTGAAATCCAAAAGAATGTGGCATTTGTTGGAAATCTGAGTGAGGTGGCATCGGTGGAATGAAATCGGGCAAGGTATAAGGTGGGGTTTGGCATTATGGAATATCCATCTCGGCATAGGTAGGGTTTGTAGTATATTCATTTGATATAAACCTCGTATGCCTTGACGTAAATCTTCAGACCATAATTTATTCCTTTCCGCAAAAACAGCCATATTGGCATTAGCACGATGAACATCATAGGCCATGGATTGAAACATGTCGTAAGTGATGGTATTCGGAAATTGAGTTTGAGTTTGACTGGATGAAGGAGGGACAGCAGTGGATGGAGTAGGCTGAGGTCGTTGACGGTTAGGGTCCAAAAGTTTATTCTTCCCGCCGCCTAAGTGGTAAACTAGGACCTATAAGTGTGTCATCCACCATCATCAAATTATCATTTGGGAGCTCAAGGACTCTATCCGCGACGACACAAGGAAGAAATAACACGGAAAAGGCATGTGGATCGCTGGTCTAGCGATCGTGGCAAATTCCTTGGCCCTTCTACACATTACTCTGCCTATATCCACAGGTACATCATTAACTATAGCCCAAGCAATACACAAATCCTCTTTACCAAAAGATGTAAAATGCCGAGTCGGGTAAAGAGTGTGACTAATAAAACGTTTAATGGCTTTCATATCCCGGATACATTTCCCATAGGAAAACCTGTTTTCATGCCAGACGGCAGTGGGATCTAACTCATTCTGGGCTACCGCAACAATATGATCAAAGTCTGCTGGCTCATCCAAATTCCAAACTGTATAATAATCCTCATTCTCCGGTATATCAGGAATACCATAAATAGCATTTATAATGTGAGGAGTAAACGGCACTTTATCCTAGTTCTCGTTGTGAGAGGTTAACTCACCTTCATCCGTAGCATTATGAGTTGCTACCAGAGAATAAAATTCAGCTACTAAGGTGGTGTTAATTTCTCCCGACCTTAAACTGGCTAATTCCATCCAATGCCTCCTTTCAAAAATATCTTTTACCTCCCTTCCCAAATCTTTGAAGTCTAAGCCCCTCTCTATTGCAACTAAACACTGTCCAAATTTATTTTTCAATGCTTTCTTAGTTTGCAATGACGCGTTCTTTCAAAACTAACTGCCAATTCTTCTTCTGTTAAAGGCCTAGTTTCTATAACTGGAATTTGGGTAGGGATATGCGGTTTGCGTTTTTTACTAGCTTTTGATGATTCGGCCATTCTACGATAATGACAAAATAACAAACAACACAAAACAACAAAACAACACAAAACAACAGTACAACTGTGAGTGACAAAACAGTTGAAAATAAAAAATTGCATAAAATAAAAAAAACGAAATTAAGAAAATAAGTGACTACAATGTTACCTTACAAAGCTTAAAAAGGTTGAAATTTGGCCGGAAAAGATGGAAATTTCGCCGGAATAAAAGTTGAAGCTTCCCTTGAAAAATTCTTCAATTTAGATGAAAATTTGAAGAGAGTAGAGGCAATTAGAGAAGTTTAAGAGTTGGGGTAGTTTAATGGTGATGTTGTGTGATGATTTGAAGAAAAAAATTCGAGTTGGGGGGAAGAGGGGAGGGGCGGCTGTTTGAGAAAAATAAAAGAAGAAGAAGAAGAAGGACCCCGTCCCTTTTTAGGTTTTTCGTGTTCGGATCGATCCGGGGTTAGGTCGGATCGATCCGACCACTTTTTTTTTTTTTTTTTTTTTTTTTTAATTTTAAAACTTAATAAAACTTCTACAAAAATAAAAAAACTTCTTATAAAAACTTTATAAAACTTTTAAGCAATTTCATAAAGATCCTATTTATAAAATTTTCAAAAGTTATATAAAAATTTTATAATTATTACAAAATTCACGAGGGTCCTAATTCCAATACTTCTAAATCTTCCAGAGTTCTGACGTAACGTTCTATCAACCTAACCTTTAGAAATGAGGCGTTCGAATTTCCCCTTTGATCTCCATCGGGATTTTCGGATAACCACCTAATCGTTCCCTTCTTAACAACATTCAAACACTCATCCTGGATTTGGTTGTGCTTTCCTACATTTCCCTTCATGCTCACTTTTTCCACAAATTTTCTACACCTTCTTAAAAACTTTGCCCTTCTCTTTATCGAACTTCTCGATTTTCCATTACATATTTCTTTCACCCGATCTCTCTCAACAATTGCTTGTTTTTCTCAAAAGCTCAAGCTTCTATTTTAAACGCGACATCTTTATCCAAGCCTAATTTCAAAAGCAACATAAAAATTCCTATTCTATCTAAAAGACATCTAGTTCTTTTACGCCTCTATCCGGTAAAAGACGAAACTACTTTAAACATAAATAAAACACATAAAAGTAGAGTAAAGATAGATAGCACTGGTATTCGGGCCGAGTTTAACTCTCTACTTTTCGCTTTCTTGATTTCTCTGCTTTTTACTTTGTCGGAGGATCGCTTAGTAGCATTATTTCTTCTTTCAAAGGCGGTTCCTTCTCCTTCCACAAATAACTTTACTCTATGGCCATTGGCTATAAAAGTTGTATTTCCATCGCTTAGTTCAACAACTCTGCATTTGTAAACTCGTTACTTTAAATGGACTCGTCCATCTTGATTTAAGCTTTCCGGAAATAACTTTAAACGTGAATTGTACAAGAGCACTCGATCACCTACATGGAACTCACGACTATAGATTCTCTTATCGTGAAAAGATTTCGTATGCGTTCCTTGTAGATTCGAAAGCTTTCATAAGAATCGAGACGGAATTCTTCTAGTTCTCACAATTGAAGCAATCTATGATCACCGACAACCTTAGGATCGAAATTCAAAAATTTAATAGCCCGTAAGGCTCGGTGTTCTAACTCAACCGGGAGATGACAAGACTTACCAAAAACTAACTTATAGGAGAACAACCAATTGGTGTTTTAAAAGTCGTTCTATATGCCCATAATGCATCGCCTAGTTTAATCGCCAGATTTTTTCGATTTGAATCCACTGTCTTTTCTACAATTCTTTTGATCTCTCTTTAGACACCTCTGCCTCGACCAACGGTTTATGGATGATAGGGTGTTCCTAACTTATCGTTACACCATATTTTTTCAATTATCTTGGTAAATGGTCTATTACAAAAGTGTGAACCTCTCATCACTAATGATAGCCCTCGGAATGCCATAACGTGTAAATATATTCTTTTAAGGAATCGTATGACAACTTTGGTATCATTAGTGGGAAGAGCTTCACTTTTTCTACCCATTTCAAACATAATCTACCATTACTAGAATAAATCTTTTTCCAAAAGATATAGAAATGGTCCCATGAAATCTATACCCCAAACATCAAATAACTCACATTCTAAAATAGGTTGCATAGGCATTTCATGTTTTTAGATACATTTCCCATTTTTGACAAGATTCACGAGGATTTGACATACTTATAAGCATCTCTATATAGCGTAGGCCAATAAAAACCACATTGTAAAACTTTAAAAGCGCTTTTCCAACCTCCATGATGACCTCCTCGCCTCACGATCATGACAAAATGATAAAATACTTAAAATTTCATTATCGTGCACACACTTTCTCGATTATCCCATCCGAACATTTACGGAAAAGGTCCGTTCCTCCCAAGAATAAAATTTTAAGTCATACAAATTTCTTCTTCTTCACGCCAAGTCCAATGAGACGGAATATAATCACAGTTAAGTAATTAATGATATCTCCAAACCAGGTGACATTTCCTTAGAAGGAATTCTATTCTTTAATAACCGCATGGTTGAAGGAGTATCTATTCTAAAAAGTTGTTCATCGTGAAATGAATCTTTAATTTCTATTCCCTTTTCTCCATCATTTTCCATTCTACTTAGATGATCTCGCTACTACATTCTCACTTCCCTTTTATCTTTAATTTCAATATCAAACTCCTGAAGTAAGAGAATCCATCTAAGAAGACGTGGTTTCGCATCTTTTCTTACTCAAGAAATACTTCAAAGTCAATGGTCTCAGTATAAATTATTACCTTAGAACCAACAATATACGATCTAAACTTATCTAAGGCAAAAATTACAGCCAACAGCTTCTTTTTCTCAGAGTTGTATAGTTCAATTGAGTTTGCATTTAACGTATGAGATGCATAGTAAATAGCTTTGAGAATTTTGTTATATCTTTGTCCTAAAAGCGCTCCTACAAATTAAATCACTGGCATCACACATAATCTCAAACGGTAAATTCCAATCTGTGCTATTAGCAGTCAAAATGAGTTAATCTTGTTTTTAAGGTCCGAAAAGCTTCCTCACATTTACTATCGAAGTTAAAAGGTACTTCCTTTTCAAGCAAATGACTTAGAGGCTTTGCTATCTTTGAAAAATCTGCAATAAATTTCCTATAAAATCCTGCATGTCAAGAAATCCTCTTAGAGTCCTTAGATTAACTGGTGGTGGTAATTTTTCAATTACTTCAACCTTAGCTTTATCAACTTCAATTCCTATTTCGTAGATTCGATGGCCTAGAACAATTCCTTCGATACCATTAAATGACATTTTTCCCGTTTAAAATTAAATTGGTATCCTCATGACGTTGCAACACTCTTTCTAAGTGCGATAAACATTTACCAAAAGAATCTCCGTAAACACTAAAGTCGTCCATAAAAATTTCCAAGAATTTCTCAACCATATCGGAAAATATAGCCATCATGCATCTTTGAAACGTAGCTGGAGCATTACATAAACCAAACGGCATTCTTTTATACGCAAAAGTTCCATAAGGACAAGTGAAAGTAGTCTTCTCCCTATCTCCTGCTGCAATGAAAATCAGAAATAACCCGAATAACCATCTAAGAAACAAAGAATATTTATGACCACTTAACCGTTCCAACATTTGAACTATGAATGGAAGTGGATGATGATCTTTCTTAGTATGATCATTTAGTTTCCTAAAATCAATGCACATTCGATAACCTGTAATTTCTCTTGTTGGAATCCATTCATTCCTATCATTTTCTTTCACTGTGAAACCTCCTTTCTTTGGTACCACTTGAGTTGGACTTACCCATTCACTATCTGATATGGGAAAAATTATTCCCATCTCTAATAGCTTAATGACCTCTTTCTTAACAATTAACTCGCAAATTTGGGTTGAGGCGGCGTATGTTGAATACAAGGCTTAGCATCTTCCTTCGAAATTATCTTATGAACGCAAATCTCGTGGCTAATACCTCGAATATCAAAGAATCGTCCATCCAAAAGCTTTCTTATGCTTTTTCAACATTCTAAGTAATTGATCTTCTTGTTGCTCGCTTAAAGTTGATGAAATAATAATCGGTAATAGATTATCGCTTTCAAGAAAAGCATATTTCGATTTAAAGGTAATGATTTCAATTCCGTGTTCTTTGGCGGATCTTATTGACGATTTAAGAACCGGTCCTTCTAGTTTTAATTCCAAGTACTTATGCCATGGTGGTTTAAAGGTAAAACTTTATTTATCTAAAGAAAGAATTATCTCTTTCATTTCAATGTCTTCCTCATCTTCTTTATAGATAGACAGAGTTAAGCATTCTTCTAATCTGTCTTCAAAAGTTGGTAAATCGATTATCATAGATGTAATGAATATCTTCTATAAAGAACATGATTACGATGATGCATGATTCATAGCTTTGAAAATATTGAAAGTAACTTCGTCTTCATTGACTCTTAAGATTAATTCTCCTTTACGAACATCGATTAAAGTTCTTCCTGTAGCTAGAAATGGACGACCTAGAATAAGAGGTGTCTTTGAATAACCGCCTTCCATTTCCATAACTACAAAGTCTACTGGAAAATAGAATTTGTCTACTTTAACCAATATGTCCTTTATAATTCCTTTAGGGTACTTAATCGATCTATCTCGCCATTTGCAGAGTCATTTCGATCTTAGTAAGCTTTCCTATGCCTAACTTTCTATAATCCTCATAAGACATGAGATTTATACTCGCTCTAGATCACATAAGACCTTCTTAAACAGAAATCCTCCAATTTCACACGGAATGGTAAAACTACGAGATCTTTTAGTTTAGGTGGTAACTTATCTTTGCAGAATGCGAACATTCTTCATTTAGGCATATGTTCTCATATTCCTCTAATTTTTCTTGTTTGATGTAATTTCTTTGAGAAATTTTCCATAGGCGTATATTAATCGAGCTTCGATAACGAGGATATTAACTTGAATATGACGAAAAGTGTCAAGAAACGAGCATACTTCTTATCGCTTTTGCCTTTTTGATTTGATCTTTAGGAGGGTAAGGTAAAGATTCTAGATCTATTACCCTTGGCTCCTTTGTCACTTCTCTTTTCCTTTTCCTTAAACCTTTGAGTATTACTCGACGCCATGTTTCGTGTTCTTGAATTCTTTCTTTTAAATTGTTCCTGAATCAATCTCTACTTGAATCCCTTCATTTCTTCCTGTTTTTCATCCTTGTTTTCATTATTTTCCATTCTAACATGTTCCTTAAATAAAGTCCTTAAATCTTTATCCATGGGATCTTTCGAGAATCTTAGGGATTTTACCCAATTTTCCTTTCACTTTCGTGTTCGAACTTTTATTTCTTTTCAAGAAATTGTCTATAATTTCTTCTTCCTCATCTCAGAAAATTCAAGTTCATCTTTAGTTTTATCATTCTTACCATCTAAGTCATCTTCTACTTCATTATTCCCAAAGTTTTCAACTCCATTACTTCCACTCGAGCTTCCTACTTCTCGTATTCACAACATTTTACCTCTCTTGGGTTCCTTTCAGGTGTTACTTGGTAATCCTCCTGGGGTCTCACTTGCTTTATTACGTTCACCTTCCCTACTCAAATGATCTTCCATATTCCTTAATGAGGCTTCTATCGTTCTCATCCTGGTATCATGTCCACTCATAGATGTTTTCATTGAACTCATGTCCTTAGTGATTGTACTCAATAGAAGTCACCATCGTTTCTATATTTTTAGCTTGAGTAGATACTACACCCATCATATTTTCCATTAGTTTTTCCCATTTTTCAACTCCTTCCGCAGTTGAGTAGAACTTTGAGTTACCGGTATACTTTGAGTGGTATGTTGAGGATAGGATCTATGTAATGATTGTAAATTCCCGATTAGATGTGTTTTCTTGATAAACTTGATTATTATTCAAGTTCCTATATGAAACTGATACGGGCGGTTGTCCTTGCTTGCTAGGGTTTTGGACCATCGATAAGTAGGGTGATCTCTTCTAATAGCATTGAACGAGTTTGAGTAAGCATTGTTTAAATTTCTATCTTTCTTTGAAGAAAACTCACCTCTCTCTTGAGTATCCTGTCGGTTCTTCAATCCCTAGTGGTATTTTATCCTGATTTGAGTATTCATTTGGTGCACTATTTTCCGAACTTTGGTTCTTATTCTGTTGTAATCCATCAAATTTCCTACTCAAATTTTCTAAATGTGCTAGAACTTCCGTATTAGGCGTACATTCTCTCCAAAAAGCTACTTTTCCGTGCTAGAACCGGTTTCCCACATTCTGTTATTTTTCAAATCTTTCGATGGCATCGTAAACTAATTGAGCCTCACTCATCATTAAAGAACCACCACATGCATGGTCTACATCAAAGACGTGAATCTTTTCTTAATTTACGAGAAAAGTTGAATTTGCATGTCTAAGGAATAACCATGGTCGGGACACGCTCTTAACAATTTTTAAATCTTTCCCACGCATTCCCAAGCGTTTCTTGAGATCCTTGTCTAAAATTAGCAACCTCGACTTTTAATTCCAAATTCCGTCCAGAGTGAAGTATTGTTTCGAAATTCGATTTGAATCTCCTCCCAACTTGTAAGTGAATGATGTGGAAGAGACATAAACCAATCTCGGGCTCGTCCTTTTAGAGAAAAAGGAAACATAGTCATCCTTGTTAATTCCTTGCACACCTTGACTTTTGGTCAGTATTGCACAGCTTCTTCAAAAGATAGAGATGATGATGCGGATCTTCATCATCTTCTCTAGGAATTGGGCTCTTGCGTCAATTAAACCAAAAGATGAGATTTAATCTCGAAATTATTCGCTCCTTCATTAGGTAAAAGTATGGGATTATTAGTCCTGATTTCTTCTTATAGTTTGGTCACGAGATAGGCCTTGGGTTTCTTGGGTTGTTACGATTATTCTCGTTCCGATTCGATTATTTCTATTATTATTATTATTTTGATTATTAAGGTTAACGGGGTTTTGTCCATGCCCTGTAGCATGTTCCAAATTACTTGTTCGGTGTTTCATCAACGATTTGACCATTCTCGTATTTACTGCTTGAAGATGATTCGTCAGATTTCCCTGACTAGTATGACCACGTTTTCTCTACTCTTAATCGCATTTTGTAAGTGTTTATGTCAGGCTTATAAGGAGTGAGTGGGGCCTTACCACTTCTGGTCATCAACTAACAAAAATAGAAAATAACACGAAATTGATAGTAGTAGAAAAAAAAAATTTGGTAACTTACTTTTAAGGTAAGTACCGACGAAAATAAAATTAGAAATGAGATAAGAAGAGTGTTGATTTATTCTCGAGAATTTTGAGCTAATATAAGTAGTAACCATAGACACAAAAAAGAAATTAGCGTCGTTCCCCGGCAACGGCGCCAGAAAGCTGACGTGGCCTTTTCTAGTGCTAATACCAGTCCTTAACCGACAGTGTATCGGGTCAAACTGTAGTGCTAGTATGGTGAGTCAGAGTATCGTATCCTCAGGGAACTTTGTAATTCTTCTAAGTGTGGTTAAACACCAAAGAGTTATTATTAACTCAATCTAAATCTCGGTTTATAGCACGAGATAACTACTATTTTACTTAACATAAAATAAATGCGTAAATTAAAATTTATTCTAATATAATATATATAGATATATAAATATATATAGATGTGCATAAGTTGCAAAGTATATATATAGATATAAATATATAGATGCCAAATATATTATTAGAGAACTAGCCAAAGTTTATATAATTGATTTATACGATCTTTTCAGTGAATGGAATGTGCTCGATCTTTAGGTTCAATTGAGTAAATGAAACGGTGCACTCCTAAGGTTAACAATTCGTCCTCACATTAGTGTGTGAAATTGTCATATGTCCATTGTCATCAGTCCAAAGTCCACAACTGTTACGGTTTTTCTGAACAGGTCCCGAGTACGATTCTACCTTTGAATAAAAAGGAGTCATTCCGTTCACAAGCGGTCAATTTTATTTAAAGGCTCCGGTTGTCAAGGCCGGGCGATTCAACTTTCCGGTTTAAGTTTCAATTAAACTGATGAATTTAACATTATTACGATCTTGAGTACAAATTTTAATAAGATTCATCTTTTAGGACAAATCGCCTTGTGGTAGAAAGCGGGTTCCGTTGTCACGCTTTTCACTCGGCCAATTTCACCCTCCGGTTTTTCTATTAACGAGTTCATAACTTAATTACGAGGTGTCAATTCATAATTAGATTATGAATTCTTTCAAGTCAAACTTTATCAATAGGAAAAGATTCAATTAACTCAATTTTATTCAATTTTACTTAGACAACATTCCTTTACCGAAAAGATCGAAATAAAACGATTACATAACTTTGGCTAGTTATTAGATTTAGCCTACTAACATTATACGAAAAGATAAACAGACAAAACAAACATAGATACTTTAGGAATTTTACCCGATTACAACGATTGAATCGTGTTTGTATTCTTCCGGATGCTACAACAACTTCAA
This sequence comes from Gentiana macrophylla, assembly GCA_026214975.1. NCBI lineage: Eukaryota > Viridiplantae > Streptophyta > Magnoliopsida > Gentianales > Gentianaceae > Gentiana > Gentiana macrophylla. The sequence goes on from CM047811.1 coordinate 88,468,361, forward strand.
CAACATTGATCTTCTGATAATTTCTCGAGCATTATAACGATACTACTTTATTTATGGCATAAGGCCTATATATATACATACTACTACTACTAAAAAGAGGTGAAGAAAATATATTTGGTACCCCTTTATGTGCCTGCAATCTTTGCTTCTATTTATAGGCGCTTTTTTCCCCAAACCGGATCGATCCGAGAAAGGGCGGATCGATCCGGGAATAAAAATATTATCCCGTGATATTCTCTGCGGGCCACATGCTGGTCTAATCATGATGTCTCCTCGGATCGATCCGAGGTAAATCCGGATCGATCCGGATAGATTTTTTCCAATCTTAATCCGAAACTTGATAAAATCATAACTTGAGTTCGGATCTCCAAATGACATAATTCAAGATGCGTTGGAAAGATCTTGAGGAGATCTATAACTTCCATGAAGACTTCTTTTTCAGAAAATGCCTTTTGCTGGGCCATTTGTTCGTCGAAAATATAACTTGATACGGCGTCACGAACCATTGATCCACTTGAACTTTAAATCTCGTGGCACTTCCTTTATTCCTTCAAAAGATATGATTTTACTCCACAAAATGTCATCACTCGGGGTCTTGGTTTACCTAAGGTCCAGTAAAATACCAAAAATACCCACGTGAATCGACACGACACTCGGTTATTAACCCGGTACAAAATTTATAACTTTTATCATTTTTACTAGATTTTTATAGTATTTAGATTTATTCATAGCTATTAATATTTTATAAGATTATCTGTTATAATTACTTATATTTTATATAAAAAAAGTCGATAACGTATATAAAACATCGTAATTTTTATCATATAAATGTTACACATCACCCCATTACGCTCGAATATCGCGATTTACATACACAAAATCACGTCATTATGTCATAAAATCCTTCCACATTCAAACCACGTTCACACTACTCAAAATCACCCTATATAAACGATACTTAGAGATTTTCAGAAATCTTTACACTCTCTTGCAAATTACAAACCCTACTTTTGGTTTTCTCTATTGCAAATTCAAGTTCATTCTCAAACTTCCTTTCATTTTCAACAATGGCATCATCTTTCTCAAACACCCAAGCTAGATATGAAAAATCGATTGCCACTGGATCATTCTTTCAGGAAGAACACTACTTGAATCTGTGCGAAAATGACGAGGATGCCAAACGATTGGATGCAGGTTGCGCAAACCTAAAGTTATCAACCTTTCTCAATCTCCAATAACCGAGGTTTGCTATGAAAGTCTGATTTCCTTCTGGAAATCTACAGAATACGTACCTGGGCTCCCTGCAGAAGAAGGTGACGAGTGGGAAGAAGACAAAATCGTTGCATCTGTCAACGGCAAAGAAGTGGTGATTACAGAAAAAGTAATCCGAAAGCATCTTAAACTCTCAAATAAAGGTCAAGCAAAAGTGACACTGGTATCTCAAAACTTGGATGATTTCTGGGCAACCATTGCCAAAACGGCAAACCCAGGATCTACAAAAGTCAATTGTCTGAGATCTGCTTTAAAGAAACCATTCAATGAGTTCAGTGCCCTAATTGGCAAGACTATTGAAGGAAAGTTGGGAGAAAATAATGCAATGACAGAAACAAGAATGCGGCTGATGGGAATCATCTACAACAATCTGCAATTCAACTGGGCTAAATACTTCTTTCTAAGAATCAAAGAGCAAATCCAAGGTGAAGTAAAAGAAGGGGACAGAAGAAGGAAAGACGAAGAAAGGACAATTCTGGGTGAAAAAATCATATGGGATTCAGTTACACTATATGTTGCAGTGTCTCAAAGTCCCTACTGTACAACTGATGTATGAAAAATATATCATTATATTATAAGACTTTTTATTATTATTTTATGATATTTTAGTATAATTTCATATAAATGCATTGGAAACTTATAAAAATCATAGTTAGTTATAATTAGATGCATAAGTTATAAAAGCGGTAAAAATAATGGTTTTTTGTCGATTTACGTTTGGTGTTTCGTTGATTTTATTGCGAGATCGATGTTTACCGAGATCCCAAAATATGACATACTTTGAAGTATAAATCATGAGTTTTGTGGGATAAAAGATTATGCAAAAATCTAACAACTTTGAAATGTATAAACTGCCCTTAATATTTCTACCGTAACTCATCTTCAACGGACATTTGACCTAACTTAGAGGCATTTTCAGAGAAAAAGTCCTTGATGAAAGTTGTAGACCTTCAAGAGAGCTTTCCAATGAATATTCAATCATGTCAACTGAGGTCTACAGCTTTCGAGATAGGTTTTTACGAACATCGATATGTTGGATGGCGGCGCACGCGCCGGAGAAGGCCGGATCTTGCAGAAAATCTCGACATTGGGCCCACAAATCTCGACAAGGAATATCTCTTCGTGTAGCCGCACGCGCCGGGTGGTGCTCGCACGCGCCGGTCAAGTTATGTGGCCTATAAATAGAGCTCAAGTGCAACCATTTTGAAGGGTACCAATGCATATATCTCTTCTATATCTATCTATAGTCTCTTTTGTTGTTTTTAGTTAAATAAAAGCTGTAAACGGCACTCTGCCGGAATAATGCTGTAGTATAAAGTATCGTTATAATACTTAGAAGATGTATCAAGGCTCATTGATGTAAAGGAGTTGCTATTTCCGGAGGATACAACTCTGGAAGCTTCGATTGTAATCTGGTAAATTTTCTAATGTATTTATGTTGTTATTAGTATCTATATATTAATTATAATGATAGTAGGCTAACTTAATATCTAGCCAAGATATGAAATTGGATTAGTTTTATCTTTTTAGGGAAATAGATAACGACTATGTTAAAATTGATTAAAATCGGTTATAATGAATCTCTTTCTATGTTTGAATTGAAGTAGCTAATTGATTTGAAAGAATTCATAATCTAATTATGAATTGACGCCTCGTAGTTAGTTTATGAACTCGTTAATAGAAAGACCGGAGGGTAAAATTGGCGAGTGAAAACGCGTGACAACGGAATCCGATTTCTAAACCGGGGTAGATTTGTTTGGGAGAAACAAACTCTTATTGAAATTTATACTCGAGAAATTATCACGTTAAATTCGCTGCTTAATTGACATCTCTTAAAATTGGCCGTATGACAAAACGGGAGTGACCCATGCTTGAGAATGACATTGGACGAGAGGACAAGACATATGACAATTTCATACGCTCGTGTGAGGAGAAATTGCTTAGCTAAGGAGTATACCGTTTCATATAATTGATTGGACCTTGGAAAAGGAAGATCTGTCTTATCTAATTTCTACTAAAAGATATAATAATTCAATAACATATTCTTGGCTAGTCTCTAATTATAATATCTATCTCCTCTCTAGATATTGTTTTGGTACTATATATACTTATATCTATATATATATATATGTATTGCTATATATTTATATATATATATATATATATATATATATATATATATATATATATATATATATATATTATATACTTATATATATCTGTATTAGTTTTATGCTTTTATTTATTGTTTGTTAGAGTTTGGTTGGATGATAAAATTGCGACTTAGATTGAGATAATAATAGTTTCTCGGTGTTTAATCACACGGTGAATTACCAAGTTTTCCCTGAGGATCGACACCTGACTCACCGTACTATCACTACAATTTGATCCGGTACACTGCCGGTAAGGATTGATAGCATAGAAAAGGTCCGTCAGCTTAATGGCGCCGTTGCCGGGGAACGACGCTAATTCATTGTGTTCAAATGATTTCTACTTATATTAACTCAAAAGTCTCGAGGATAAGTCAACACTCTTCTTACCCCATTTCTATTTTCTTTTTCGTTGGTACTTACCTTATAAGTAAGTTACCAATCTTTACTTTTATCGATTTCAACTATTTTCGGTTTTCGTTAGTTGATGACCGAGAAAAAGTAAGGCCCCACTTACTCCTTATAAGCCTGACATAGAGATACTTACGAAAGGCGCTAAGAGCGAGAAAGAAAACAAGGTCATACTAGTCGTGAAATCGACGGAGGATCATCATCAAATCAAAATACGAAAATGGTTTGAAACGGTGATGAAACACTGAACAAGGGCTAGATCATGCTCAAGGTCATGGCCAAAATCTTAATCGAGATCTACCAATACCAAATAATCGAGAATAGAAATAATCAAAATCGGAACGAGAACAATCGTAATAATAACCCACCAAATCCGAGACCTATCTCGTGATCGGACCTTAAGATTAAACCAGGACTAATAATCCAATTCGTTTACCCAATGAAGGAGCAAATAATTTTGAAATAAAATCTCATCTTTTGGTCTAATTGACGCAAGAGCCCAATTTCTAGGAGAGGATGATGAGGATCCACATCACCATCTCTATCTTTTCAAGAATTGTGCAATCTGACCAAAAGTCAAGGTGCTCATCGTGAATTAACAAGGATGTCTATGTTTCCTTTTCCTTAAAAGGAAGAGCACGAGATTGGTTTATGTCACTCCCACATCATTCATTGACTAGTTGGGAGGAGATTCAAACCGAGTTTTTAAAGCGATATTTTACTCCGGTAGAAATTTGGAATTAAAGGTCGAAATTGCCAACTTTAGACAAGGATCTCAAGAAACGCTTGGGAATGCGTGGGAGAGATTTAAAAGTTGCTAAGATCTTGTCCCGATCATGGTTATTCCTTAGATATGCAAATCCAACTTTTACGTCGTAAATTAAGGAAAGATTCACGTCAGAGATGTAGATCATGCATGTGGTGGTTCATTAATGATGAGTGAAGCCCAAATAGTTTACGATGCTATAGAAAAGATTTCCAAAAATAACGAGAATGTGGGAAACCGGTTCTAGCACCGGGAAAGTAGCATTTGCGGGAGAATGCACATCGAATCTGAAGTTCTAGCACACTTGGAGAATTTGAGTAGGAAGTTTGACAATCTACAGGCTAGTAGGATTTGTAAAACCGAAACTATCTTACCAAATGACTACTCAAGTCATGATAATGTGTCATTAGGGATAGAAGAACCAGGAAGGATACTCAAGGAAGAGGTGAGTTTTACAACGACATAGGAATTTGAACAACGCGTATTCAAACTCCTTTAATGCTATTAGAAGAGAGCACCCAACTTTTAGATGGTCCAAAACCCTAATAAGCCAGGACAACCGCCATATCGATTCGATTATAAGAATTCATATAGTAATCAAGTTCATCAAGGAAATTCATCAAATCGTAACCTACAATCGTTACCTAAAATCTTATCCACAACATACTACTCAAACTATACCAGTCACCCAAAGTTCAACCCAACTTTGAAGGAGTTGATAAATGGGATAAATTAATGGAAAATATGATGGGTGTAGTATCTACTCAAGCTCGAGAATATGGAAACTATGATAACTTCTATGAGTTCGGTCTACAGGATATGACTATGTTGAAAACATCTATGGGTGGACATGATACGAGAATGAGAACTATAGAAGCATCATTAAGGAATATGGAAGATCATTTGAGTAGAGAAGGAGAACGTAACAACGGTAGACCTCCGGGAGGATTACCAAGTAATCTTGAAAGAAACCGAGAGAGGTAAATCTTGTGATTACGAGAAGTAGGAAATTTTGTGAAGATCTTGAAGCGTGAAACGCAGGAAACAATGAGGTAGAAAATGATTTAAATGATAATATCGTAAAGGAAAGGGCGAACTTGAATTTCTTGATGAAGAGGAAGAAATTATCGAAGAATTCTTAAAACAGAATAATAATGTTGAACTGAAATTGAAGGTGAAAAATGGGTAAATGTCCCTAGAATTACGAAAGATCCTATGGATAAGGACACGAGAACCCTATTTAAGGAACATGTCGGAGAAAATCGGGGAGAAAACAGGAAGATTTAAAAGTAATCGAGAAGGATAAAGTTGATACGAGGGGATGTTTTAAAGAAAAATTCTCAAGATAATGAAACTTGGCGATCAAGTAATGCTCAAAGATTCAAGGAAAAGGAAAAGAAAATGACTTGAGAACCAAAGGTTATAGATTTAGAATCTTTGCCTTATCCACGAAAGATCAAATTAAAAAGATAAAAGCGATAAGAAATATGCTCGTTTCCTTGACACTTTTAGTCATATTCATGTCAATATCCTGTTATAGAAGCTTTAGTCAACATGCCCGCCTATGGAAAGTTTCTTAAAGATATCCTATCTAACAAAAAGCGATTAGAAGAATATGATAATATATGCCTTAATGAAGAATGTTACGCAATACTCCAAAGCCATCGACTACCTCCTAAACTTAAAGATCCTGGTAGTTTCACTATTCCATGTGAAATTGGAGGATTTCTATTTAAGAAAGTATTGTGTGATCTAGGAGCAAGTATCAATCTCATGTCTTATGAGGATTATAAGAAACTAGGAATAGGAGAGCTTACGAATCTTTGAAATGACCCTTCAGATGGCAGATAGATCAATTAAACATCCTAAGGGAATAATTGAGGATGTGTTGGTTAAAGTTGATAAATTTTACTTCCCAATAGACTTTGTAATAATGGAAATGGAAGAAGGATATTCAGCGCCAATTATTCTAGGTCGACCATTTCTAGCTACAGGAAGGACTTTGATAGATGTTCAAAAAGGTGAACTAATACTGAGAGTTAATGAGGATAAAGTTTCATTCAATATCTTCAAAGCTATAAACCATCCATACAAAGAACCAGAATCATGTTCTTTTATAGATGAATATTCTACTATCTGGGATGCCAAATTTAAAGGTTATGAAAATAAATTAGAAGAATGTTTGGCATTTTCTATCTATAAAGAAGATGAAAATGATACTGAAATGAAAAGAAGTAATCCTTTATTTAGATAAAGGAGGGTTTGTTAAACATCCATGGCATCAAAATTTGAAATTGGAAATGGAAGGACCAGTTTTAAAACCATCAAGAGAAGATCCACCAAGGAATCTGGAGTTGAAACCACTTCCTTGAATTTGAAATATGCTTTTCTTGAAAATGATAATCTGTTACCAATTATTATTTCATCAACCTTAACAAATGAACAAGAGGATCAATTATTAAGAATGTTAAGACAACATAAGAAAGCTTTTGGATGGACGATGCGGATATCAAAGGTATTAGCCACGAGATTTGTGTTCACAAGATTATTTTGAATGAAGGAGCTAAACCTTGTATTCAGCCACAACGCCGCCTCAACCCGAATTTGCAAACAATCGTTAAGAAAGAGGTCATTAAGCTATTAGAAATGAGAATAATCTTTCCCATATCGGATAGTGAATGGGTAAGTCCAACTCAAGTAGTTCCAAAGAAAGGAGGTTTCACGGTAAAAGAAAATGATAAAAATGAATGGATTCCGACAAAGGAAATTACAGAATATCGAATGTGTATTGATTTTCGAAACCGAATGATCATACTAAAAGGATCATCATCCACTTCCATTCATCGTCTGGATGTTGGAAAGATTAAGTGGACATAAGTATTACTTGCTTCTTAGATGGTTATTCAGGTTATTTGAGATATTCATTGCGGCAGGAGATAGAGAAAAACTACTTTCACTTGTCCCTATGGAACTTTTGCTTATAAAAAGAATGCCGTTTGGATTATGTAATGCACCTGCCACATTTCAAATGATGTATGATGGCAATATTTTACGATATGGTCGAGAAATTTTTAGAAATCTTTATGGATGACTTTAGTGTTTATGGAGATTCTTTTGATAAATGCTTATCACACTTAGACGCGTTTTACAACGTGAAGATACCAACTTGGTACTAAATCGGGAAAAATGTCATTTGATGGTATCTCAAGGAATTGTACTAGGTCATAGAATCTCCAGTAGGAATTGAAGTTGATAAAGCTAAAGTCAAGTAATTGAAAAATTACCTCCACCAATTAATTTGAAAGCGTTAAGAGGATTTCTTGGACATGCAGGATTTTATAGAAGGTTTATTGCAGATTTCTCAAAAATAGCAAAGCCCTTGAGTCATTTGCTAGAAAAAGAAGTACCTTTTAACTTTGATGATAAATGTATGGAAGCCTTTAAGACCCTAAAAGCGAAATTAACTACTGCACCAGTACTAGTAGCACCAGTTAGGATTTGCCGTTTGAAATTATGTGTGATGCAAGTGATTTATTTGTAGGAGCCGTTTTAGGTCAACGGTATAACAAAATTCTCAAAGCTATCTACTATGCTTCTCACACATTAAACGCAAATTCGACAATTATGCAACTCACCGAAAAGAAGCTGTTGGTGTAATATTTGCCTTAGATAAGTTTCGATCATATATTGTTGGTTCTAAGGTAATAATTTACACGACCATTCAATCTGAAGTATCTTTTAAGTAAGAAAGATGCCAAACCGCGTCTTCTTAGGTGGATTACATTACTTGAGAATTGATATTGAAATTAAGGATAAAAAAGGAAGTGAAAATGTAGTAGCGGATCATCTAAGCGAGAATGGATAATGATGAAGGAAAAGGAAAAGAAATTCGAGATTCGTTTCGGATGAGAAACTGTTTAAGATAGATACTCCTCAACCATGCGATTATTAAAAATAGAATACCATCAAAGGAAGATTCGCCATGGTTTGGGGATATTGTTAACTACATTACTGTAAGTACATCCCACCTCATTGGACTTGCAATGAAAAAAAAGTTCTTTTATGACTTAAAGTTTTATTATTGGGATAAACCGGATCTTTTCGAAGATGCTCGGATGGAATAATTAGGAAATGTATTCTGATAGTGAAATTTTAAGTGTATTATCATTTTGTCATGATCGTGAGGCGAGAGGTCATCATGGAGGATGGAAAAGCGCTTTCAAAGTTTTACAATGTGGTTTCTATTGGCCTACACTATATAAAGATGCATATAAATATGCAAAATCTTGTGAATCATGTCAAAAATGGGGAAATATATCGAAAAAACATGAAATGCCTATGCAACCGATTTTAGAATGTGAGCTATTTGATGTATGGAGCATAGATTTCATGGGGCCTTTCCCTGTATCTTTTGGAAAAAGATTTATTCTAGTAATGGTTGATTATGTTTCTAAATGGGTAGTGTTGGACTTATTTCTCAGTTTTGATGATGAGTGCCATACTAGCTGTTTTAGTGCAAAGGCAAAAAGATGTCTAGATAAAATGTATAGGTTTATTAGAGTTTGATTCATAAATAGGTTTGATCAAACAAGCATCGTAAAAGGTCATGATTATTTATCAGCCAGACTAGTCTAGGTCGATAGGGTAGATAGGTCGATGATGATCGAGTGCAACTTGTCAAGATCAAGATCAAGGTGAGGTTCAAACTCGATGAAATGAAGGCTAAGGGATCAAACTTAGTATTTAATGTCAAGGATATGGGATCGAAATTTAGGCAAGTCTGTGATGACCTAAACTGATTACATATACCTTGTGTAATAGAAAGTCTAAGTTCCACAAGTTGGATGATGTTTGGAACTTAGTTATACTTTAAATGATGTAAACCAACTTCACAAACAAAAGTTGGATATAAGGATTCAATTTGCATTATATTTCTGAGACAAAAATATGATGTTCAAGAGATGATTAGTTTTACAATGATGATGAACTCGCTTTGATATATATACCTCGATTAATTCAAGATTATTGGGAAGTTACATGGATAAGAGCAGCCAACTACCTCGACTTATCAAGCAAATCAAAGTGAGATTAAAAAAGACGTTGGGATGATCCATATTTTTATCCATTGGATACAAGTCAAAGGGTGGGCAGATTTGCCTTTGTCAAAAAGTAATCTGACGATGTCAGATCCTGAATAGTGACGAGAATCAGTGAGGATGGGACAAATACAAGGAACAGTCACATTTGAATTTCAAATTCAAGTCACATGCATTCCTACCTATAAATAGAGGACTTTCAACTCAAAAGAAGAGGATGAATTTTGAGATAAACTTTAAGTGATAACACCGAAATGAAAAACACCTGCTTTGAACTTCTTGAGCTTAAAGTTTCACAGATCTAGTTATTTTCTTCAAGTGCATTACGTGTTCAAGCCGCATCAAGCATACACACTTGAAGACTGCAAGTCTGCTGATTATATCATCCTAATCAAAGCTGCTTTGCAAATGAATCATTTACTTGATTCATTCTTTATTTTATAAAGAACCTCTTGAAGACAGTGAAGCATCCGTTAGGTGTGAAAGATCTGTTGGTTTGTGGTGAAGGCGGTGGTGAAGAGGCAATTCTACCCTTCAAGGACCAGTGGAAGACTCGGGAGCAGACAATCCTACTGTTCTTAGTTTTCGTTTGTGAAGCCATAGTTATTGGTGAAGGACAAGCAACCTAGGATTCTTTGTAACAGATAACTCAAAGATTACTAGTGAATTTCCTCCAACATCACGGAGAAGAGTGGGCGTCTGAGATTACATCACCGGAACCACTATAAAATCTCTCTCCTTACTTACGCATTTATTTTCTGCACTTAGTCATTATTCATATCAACTCACTTGAATCTAGCAATCAAATCACACACATACACTCTTGAGTATCTAATACTTAGTAACATATTTAACAACAAGTAACAAGGCTTAATTTTGATATTATTCCATTTGCACAAATTCAAAGCAAAGCTGAGCTGTCGATGAACTCATCATTTATCAAAGAGGCTCACGAGGTCTCAACAGACTCTTGAAGTATCGATGAGTCTTGAAAATTGCAGATTTGTTAACTCCAAAGTTTTAAGAGTTAAGTTTATTCACCCCCTCTAAACTTAACTAAAGCCTTTTCAAGGGACCAACAATTGGTATCGAGCGCGGTATACATTCGAAGGAATCCTACTTGTTGTGCTTGTGAAAATTCTTTAAAACTTTCTTTCAAGTTCTTGATTTTCAAGACTTGCATCATGGATAACACACGGTATGCTAGAACCATGTTGATGTGCTCTCTTGATAGATTTGATGAGTATAAGCGTCGAATGCAGGCATATCTTGCTGCTACTCATGATGAGATGATGGATGTACTAACCCGAAGGACCACCGGAGATTACAAAGCGAATGTGATGGGTGACAGAATCCCGAGTACATTCCTAAACCAAAGAGAGAATGGAATGCGAAGACAGAAAAAGAGCAAACCTCAACAACATTGCTATTGATATCATCTACGAACCTTGGATAGCAATATGTACATGAAAGTCAAAGATTGCAAGATCGCAAAGGAACTTTGGGATAAGATTCACTTAATCTGTGAAGGCACCGATGCAATAAAGAAGAACAAAATCGGTGTGGCGAGAAAAAGGTTTCAAAAGTTCAAAATGCTACCTAATGAAACCATTGAGCAAATGGAGTCAGTTCAATGCAATCTTAGATGAACTTACTCTGCTGAGTGTAAGTTATTCAAAGAGGAAGTTAACACCAAAATCTTGGAAGCTTTACACTGCAAGAGATGTTTGGAAAATGAAGGTGATTGCAATTGAAGAAATGAGGAAGTCGCATGAAGAAGACACCTTCAAATTGTTCTCTGATCTTAAGGCATATGAATTTAGCAAGAAGCTAGTGCTGGCGAAAAGAAGAGCCAAAGACCATCTGCATTGGCTGCTTCACATCATGAAGAAACATCGGGAGGACAGGGATGATATCTTTGGATGAGATGCAAGAGCAGATTGCCCTCTTGAGCAAGAAAATCGAGAATGATGAAGACCGGAAAGGCCCCTACAAGAAATTTCACAAAGAGGCCTCTTGAAAGAAGGAAAGAAGAACCAAAGAAAGATAATGACTATCTATGCTTTCATTGCAAGAAACCAGGACACTTGGACTGATTGCCCTGAGTTGAAACAAGGCAAGGAACTCGATTATCTTTGCTTCAACTGTAGAAGCTGGACATTTTAGACTGATTGTCCAGACTCTACCAAGACCAAAAGTCAACAAAGGAGACATGGCAAGAAGGCTATGGTTGTTTGAAGATGAATCGAGGATATGAAGTGGGATCTCGAAAAGGAAATGAGTCGGATGACACAAAGATCTTTGAGGCTTTGATATGGAGGATTATGCTTTGATGGCCAACATGGATGAAATCGAGGAGGTATACAACATTTGTATCTATAAACACTCCTGCTGGAAGTGATTGTGAATCAACTTTGTGGTTCAAATCCTAGAAATTCGACAACAATGAGACTTTGGATGCCATCCTTAATCAATGAGGATAATACAATGCAAGGTTATGAGATTGTGAAGGCTGAAAAAGAGGCTCTTGAGTTAGAAGTTGGAAGATTGAAAGCTGAATTAAGGGTTTTCAAAGGTAAGGAAAAAGATGTTGGACAGAATCAGCATAAGTCTGCTGCACATCCAGCAGCCTCTGAGTCTGCTGAACCATCTTGTTCCAATACTGCATACAAATCAGGAAAGCCTTATGGAGATAGAACTGGGCTTGGATTTGGAACTCAAGATCTAACAAGAGTGGATCCATGAAGTTCTTGAACCTAGTACCCGAATGGTCCTAAGTTTGTGCATCATGCACTAGATCCATCTCCAGATAAAGGTTTCTTTGACGCAGAAAACCAAATGAGAATGCCTCAAAGAAGCAAAATCAGAAGTCTCAGAAGTCAACAGCTCCTAGTAAAAAGAATAAATCCAAAAATAGGACTGCTGTACCTTCTAAGCCTGCTGATAGCAGACCTGCTACCAAGTCTGCTGGACCACAGAAGGGAAAGAAACAGAAATATTCCAAGAATAAGAATCCTAAATTCAAAAATGTTGATCATACAAGGGATACTTATCTCAGGGGGAAAGGTAGACTGTTCCCTGCTGATAATGATTGGAATATTCCTGCATCTAATGCTAGAAAGCAACAAGTATAACCATACCACTAGGGTAAAACCTAGGCAATGGAATCAAAGAAGAGACTTACACAAGACCTCAAAGAGACTCCATATTACAGTACGTTCTAACAGACAAAGACACCTATGGTTATGCAAATGTTTCTAATAACAAGAATCATTTCAAACAAAGATTATGTACCAAAAGGCCGGAAAACATATGTGGTTCCTACACAACCTCTTTGTTAGAACTTATGGATGTGTGGAATACATGTATGAACAAAAGTATGAACCAAAGTATGACACATTTAGGAGAAGACCTTATGGAAACATACCAAGGGTCATACTTGCCATCGACCACTATGGACCCAAACAGTTTGGGTACCTAAAATGCATTAACTTTGTTTTGTAGGGTGTCCGCAGTACTTTGACAGAGTGGATGTTCCGGACACATGACAAAAGAATAAGCACTGTCTTACAAATTTTGTGGCAAAAGATGGTCCAAGGGTGAATTTTGGCAACAAAAATACACCTGGTTATACAAGAGGATATGGCACACTTATCAGAAATGGACTTACAATCAAGAATGTTGCATATGTGGAAGGACTGGATTACAACTTGTTTGAGCAATTTGGACAATTACAGTGATATGGGATACAAGGTCACTTTTGACAAAAATAATCTGTATTGTCATTAGTGAAAGAGGTGATCAAGTTGTACTTGCTTTGGTAGAAGGCAGCGAACATGTATGTTGTGGATTGGTCTCACTGCGATTCGAAACACCTGATTGTGCATACCAAATCTGAACTCAATCGGTTATGGCACAAGAAGTTAAATCATCTAAATTTTGATGATATTAATCGATTAGTGAAGAAGAAGTTGGTGGTTGGTTTACACGAGATCACATTCAAAAGGATGCTATCTCGTGATGCATGTCGACAAAGTAAACAGATAAAGTCAAGTTTCAAGTCAAAGACTAAACAATCAACTAACAGAGTGTTGGAGCTTATGCACATGGATCTTTTGGACCAATAACTCCAACAAGTGTGACAGGAAGAAATACACCTTAGTGGTTGTGGATGATTTTTCTAGATACACTTGGGTGATATTCATGAACAAAAAAGTGAGACACTCCAAAGCTTGCCTAATCTTTTGAAGAGATTACAAAATGAGAAAAGTTTAACATTATATAAAGATTAGATCGGATCAGAGTCTTGAATTTCTCAACAAAGTTATAAGAGAATATTGTGAATGCAGAATGGTGTACTCCATCAACTTGTCTTTCTTTGGTACACCTCAAAGAAAATGGGGTTCTTTGAAAGAAGAAACAGGACATTGAAGGAAGCAGGAAGAACAATGATTTGTGAAGTGTTAAGGCCATATTTATATGATTATTAAGGGTTTATTTCAATATTATTTTCCCCACATTTGCATAATTTACATGAGAATTAAGGGTTTAAGTGTAATTATTTAATAAAGATGATTTTAAGAGGGTTGTATGCAAGATTGATGATTTTAAGTGTTGATTTAATGGAATTATTATTATTTGGATTTTATTACATTTTTGCATTGTTTATTTAGCATGTAGGTGTTGATTTTCGAGTGCATAAAGAGGATAAATGAAGCTCAAGTCGAATTATTCAAGATAGAGTTGGAATTGGCTTGAAGAAATTGGATAAAGATGAAGAAATCCGATCCTCAGCATCTTAGACGAGCGTCTGCATCCCGTCCACTGGACGGGCGTTTGATTTCATGGACGAACGTCCAAGAGAGGAAATCACATACAGAGAGTTTGGACGCAGCATGGACGGACGTCTAGAGCAAAGTCAAGATCCACCGGACGGGCGTCCACGAGACCAGACGAGCGTCCATAGCCGACTTACTTCCAGCCGACTTAAAACTCTATAAAAGCACCGCATTATGAAGCCTAAAACCCTAATCTTTTACACACTATTTACTCATATACACATAGCTGCGCCCTAGAATCCTAAGGAGCCGTTTTTACACAGAGATGCAAATCTCCCTTCAACAATCGTGTTCATCATGATTGTTGGCTAAACATCCCGCAGTGAGTCGGCGAGAGAAGCCTATCAACAACCAAACCAACTAGAGGAGTTCGATGCTTATGTTTAGTGAGTCTAATTCATAGTTTTTCATTACTTTGGATCTGCTTTATGTTGTTTAAGTTTTATTGAATTAAGATTTGATGAAACGATCTATGTTTAATTTATGCTTGAATAAATTTATGAAAGTATGTTTATTTAAGTTCTCTTTTATTCAAAGTAATGCATCTAATTGTGTTGTAAGAGATTATGCATGATTAGTTGAGTAAGAGTTTGGAAACAATCTCGTGATTTCGTGTTGATTGCATGTTTAGTTTGTTTGAAAGGATAGACGAAACCCTAGAATTTGATTGAAGATATTTAATTGAACTCGTGAATAAATCACTACTAAAAACTATGTCTTTTTAATCACCATCTAGTTGGGATTGTTGGTTGATAGGTGGAATCTAGTCGCCTTGCTGTGTTTTCCTTTATTGTTTTAATCGAATCGTTTAGATTAAGTTTAGCTTAAGTTTTAGTTTTTAAACCTTTAGATTTCCTCTTTGTTTTTACGCATATTTTACATTCAGTTCATATTCGACGCTCGTCCGCAATAGCAGGCAGCCGTCCAATGAGGTTTAGTTTTAGGGCTTTCGTTCACTTTAGTGAACGCCGTCTGGCTTTCGCTTTCTTATTTTCTGCTTGTTTTATTTCTTGTTTTAGTTTTAATTCTTAGGTTTAGGTTTTAGTTAGTTTTAGCCTTAGTTTAGTAGTTTAGTTAATAATTGTGACGTAATCAATAGAATAATTGTCCTTGATCCGATAAACATTCCACTCCTTTGGGACGACCGTAAACATCCTATACTACGATCCTTATACTTGGGGTGTTTCGTTTATAAATTTAAAACTAGTTTTACCGAACAAGTTTTTGGCGCCGTTGCGGGGAGTCGGTAACGGTTGTCGGATTCTTCATAGGATAATTTTACGAGTCAAAAGGGTCGTTTTAGCACGCAGTAGTATATTTGGCCGTAACTTTACGCTCTCGAGTGTCCGCTTGGAACGCAGGACCCCAATTCGAAAGCTCGTCCGGCGCCCGACGACGTGGTGAACAGCCGTGGCCGTTCGATCGTTTTGAGGTCAAAATCCACTGTTTTCCCCTCCTTTTGGCCCTAGAAGATTTCAATCGTTTTTTTTTTTCCGTCTTAGTGTTTTTCTTGTTTTTTTTTTTAAACTTTTCGTAGGTAGGTTTCTTTGCCAGTTTCTTGTTTTTCTTGTTTTTAAACTTACTGTTTTATTTTATTTGATTTTTTGTTTGATTTTATTTCCATAAGTCTTTTCTGCTTTTATTTTTTATCTCGTTTTCAATTTCTGGTAACCTTAGTTTTTAGGTTTTCGTTTCTGAACGAGCGTTCAACAACTTGAACGCCCGTCCACCTCAATTCTGTCCTCTGAACGAACGTTCATTCAACTGAACGAGCGTTCAGTTCTGAACGAACGTCCACTAACACTGGACGCCAGTTCAGTCTGTTCAATCATCACTTCTTTTCTTTCTTCTCTTTTCTTCTCTTTTCTTTTCTCCCTCTAAACCATCAAACCTTTTCTAAACCTGTTCTAATCAACCCTAAGGTTGATTTCTTCCTTTTCCTTTCTTCTGGTTTATGCAAACGAGAAGTAAGAAGGGACTTCTGATCTTTGATCCTGAGCCTGAACGATCTATCCTTAGAAGAAGACTTCTCCCTGATTTGGACAAAATGGCGGATCAAGATCCACCAATTCCAAATCCTGACCCCCAAGCTCAGTTAAATTTACTCCTTCAACAGATGCAAGCTCTGCAGCAACAACAGAATCAGCAAGCTGGCATAAATCAACAACTTCAACAATTCCGCCAAAACCAGCTTAATCAGTTGAACCAGGACCCCTACACTCCATATCTTAATCAAGATTTTCTCGAGGGACATAGACCTATTCGTCCTCCCGACATGGGAGGAGCGAACTTTGATCTAAAGAACGGAGTAGTTGCTCTAGTTCAGAATAGCTCTTTCCATGGCACTGCTCAAGAAGACCCGCACGACTTCTTGTCCACATTCGTACAAATCTGTGAAGCAGGCCATTATCCTGGTGTTGATTCTGAGATCGTAAAGTTAAAGCTATTTCCTTTTGCTTTGAAAGGTGAAGCAAGTCGGTGGTTTAAATCGTTAGCACATCATTCTCTCCATACATGGAATGATGTCAAAAGAGCCTTCGCTCTTAAGTGGGTTTCACCAGGCAAGATTATGGAGATGAAACGGGAAATAGCTACGTTTGAGCAGATGGAGGATGAGGCTGCTGGCAAGGCACAGGAGAGATTAAATCTGTTGATGAGGAAGTGCCCCAATCACGGATATGACGATACATGAGTTGTTGGAACTATTTTACAGAGGAGTCTCTCAACCTAATAGAGATTATCTTGACTCCACAACTCATGGATCCTTCTTAGGGAGGTGATGAGGCGCCTTTCAGAGTGGTTTGAGACCATCGCCAAGAACAATATGTGGTCGACTCTAAGAAGACCAATATTGTTAAGAAAGAAGGCACGCAAGCAATCCCGATACACAACCGTTGGTTGCTCGGATGGAATTGATAAGCAAGCGGCTTGGCCAATCTTGATCACCTTCTCGATTCAAATTATCTTGAAACTCAGAGCGGGGCCGAGATGACGGAGGAGGTAAACCTAATGGATAATCAAAACCAACCCTTCCGAAACTTCAACCGTAAGAACTACTCAGATTTCAAAGACAAAACTTCAATCAAGCCAAGCTACCACCTGGCCCTTCAAATTCAAATTCTTTCAACTCGAACTATCAAAGGCGCCTCAGAACTCCCAAAGGCCCCAAGGTGGCTGGAATCAAACTCGAACAATAATCATACCACCTCATGTCCCTCAACACAAATTCGATGAGTGGTAGACATGGTGAAGACTCGTCTACTAGTGTTAAAGCCATTGAGAGACAAGTTGGTCGGATGGCGGACCGGCAAAGCAGCGAGACCTCACGGTAAACTTCCGAGTTATACCGAGAGAAATCCGAAAGTCGATGTGAATGTTTGCACCGCCATTACACCTCGGTGGGAGTATGGGCAAGAAGAGGAGTTGAACGGGTAACTCGAGAAGTGGTAAGAAGGCTGGACCCGGCAAGATGTCGGAAGCGAGTAGCCCCTCCCGACGCCATAAGTTCGGGAGGGAAATCGAAAACCACATGCCAAGAAAGCAATGAGGAGGAGCTTAGTGACAATTCTTCGGAAGATGAAAATAATTCGATGATGAGGAAAGGAAGGAAAGTCAAGGCGCGACACCACGACTAAGAAAAAAAAGGAAGAAAAGTTTGTAAGATGGAAGGATAAGGAGGATGAGGCGATAAAGAATCAAGCTACGAAGAATGATAAAGCCCTTCCCTATCCACCAAAAGGAAAGAAAAGCCCTCACTAACGACAAGCGGTATCTTTGGTGTGGAGAGAGGATACTTAGGGACACTAAAGTGAGTATGCCCTTAGTGAGGTATTATGCTCAAATGCCTAAATGTACTAAGTATCTTAAAGAATTCAGTGGGAGCAAGAGAAAGCTTCAGGATGGTCAAGAAGTGTTTGAGAAGATTGCGCAATGGTTTCACGAAAATTGTTGTTAAGCGAGGTGACCCTGGCAGACCTTCAATCTCCTGTGAGATCGAAGGCCATTTATTCGAAAATGTCTTATGCGACTCAGGGGCCTCCATCAATGTGATGCCATTAAATGTATGCAAGAAGCTCGGGTTAGATAAAAGGATGCGAAACGCCCATTTCTCTTCGGGATGGTAGACAAATCTAGAGTAATCGCAGGCCGGTTGTGTAGCTAATGTTCTCCTTCAAATTGAACATTTAGTCTTCCCTACCGATCGGGTTATTCTAGACTATCCACCTGATAAGGAGATGCCTCTAATCCTAGGCCGAACCTTTTTAGACACTTCTAACGCCTCATCGACTTACGCAAAGGGCGATTACTCTTGAGAGTCGGTGACACATCCATCACCTTCACACGAGGACACACCTGAAAGAGCCGTAATTGATGAAATATCGTTTGTCGTCGGCCATATATATGAGGACGGAGGAGATGCCTATTATGAAGATGCAATGGAGCTTACAGAGAGATAGGTGTTTTTGAAGTCATGGACATTGAGGATCCGGTGGATCATGGACCATCTTCTAATTCATTTCCAGCCGTAGGCATTGACGAAGTCATCTTCACTCGCTCATCTTGAGCCTGTTATTGAGTTGGAAGCATGGAGATGCCCAAATGACAACGATGATGATTTCAAAGAATCGAGTCGAAAGACTTCATCCCTGGTGAAGAAGAAGCTCGATGGGTAGTTGGGACGAGGTAGAGTTTTGGAGAGAAGCTACTCATTGGGAAGTAGATGATTGGGAGGAGCCGCGTAAGAGCTTAAAGATGAAGAGTTAAGAAAAATGATCGATCACAAGAAAAAGGAAGCAAGTGTTGACCGGAGGATTCCGATGGATGATTTGATCCAGTGACCTTTCCGGGGTTGAGCCTCGGGAAGATGAGGTGTTCTCATCACAACCAACCACTTCAAGCTCATAAGGAGAAAGGTGGCCCGTTAAAGTCTAGTATTGAGCAACCACCTCTTGATTTAGAGCTTAAACCGCTTCCAAAACACCTTAAGTATATCTTTCTTAAGGATGGAGATAAATTGCCTTTGATCATTTCTTAGAAACTCGACCACAGAGCAAGAAGCACAAATGATAGAAGTGCTTAAGAAAAACATCCTCGCGTTCGGTTGGCAAGTGGGTGATATCCGAGGATCACCCAGACATATGCATGCATAAAATCGAGAACGGAGGAAGGAGCTAAAAGGTAAGACAACCTCGTGAAAGGTTTGAATCCGCATATGCAAGAGGTTGTCAAGAAGGAGGTTATAAAGTGGCTTGACATGGGAATCATCTACGCAATCGCCGATAGCGAGTGGGTCAGCCCTACTCAAGTTGTGCCAAAGAAGGGCGGAATCACAGTCGAAAAGAATGAAAAAGGGGAGGAAGTTGCCTTACGACTCGTGACAGGCTACAGAGTCTGTATTGACTATCGTAGACTTAATGAGGTTACTGCCAAGGACCACTTTCCCCTACCCTTCATTGACCAAATTATTGAACGATCGAGTGGTCATAAGTATTATTGTTTCCTTGATGGATACTCGGTTACTTCCAGATAGCCATCGACCCCAATGACCAAGAGAAGACAACGTTTACGTGTCCATCTGGTACTTTTGCTTTTCGTAGAATGCCATTCGGTCTATGCAATGCACCCGCGACTTTTCAACGGTGCATGTTGGCCATTTTTGATGGACTTGTGGAACAATGCATGGAGGTCTTCATGGATGACTTCTCAGTCTACGGCGATAGCTTTGATGAAATCTTAAAGAACCTAGATATGGTACTCCAACGTTGCGTTGAGAAGAATCTGGTGCTTAACTGGGAGAAATGCCATTTTCTAGTAGACGAAGGAATCGTTTTGGGACATAAGGTGTCCAATGCTGGTATTCAAGTTGATAAGGCTAAGGTCGAAGCCATTGAAAGGATGACGTACCCTAAGACAGTGAAGGAGGTACGAGGTTTTCTAGGACACGTTGGCTTCTACAGGCGGTTTATTCGAGACTTTTCTACCATCGCCAAGCCTTTATCAAATCTTTTGAAAGATGATGTAGATTTCTTGTTCGATGCGAAGTGCAAAGAAGCTTTCAATTGTTTGAAAGACAAGCTTATCAGTGCCCCTATTTTAGTTGCACCTGACTGGACCAAGCCTTTCGAATTGATGTGCGATGCCTCTAATTACGCCGTAGGCGCAGTTTTAGGTCAAAGAGTTGATAAAAGGTTTAGGCCCATTTATTATGCGAGTCGTACCTTGAACCCGGCTCAATGCAATTATACCACAACTGAGAAGGAATTCTTAGCCGTCGTTTTTGCCATTGACAAGTTTAGAAGCTACCTTCTAGGGTCTCAAGTTGTTGTTTGGACCGATCATGCAGCTTTACGCTACCTTATGGATAAAGCAGATGCCAAACCAAGGTTACTTAGATGGATTTTAATTCTACAAGAATTTGACCTTGTGATTAAAGATAAGAAAGGTAGTGAGAATATTGTGGGTGATCATTTATCTCGCTTAGTAAATGAGGGTGTAGAAAATCACAATGATATAGGCATTGATTTTCCAACCCGAGCAATTGATGAAGCTTGAAGCGGTTAGGCGTGTGGTATGTTGACTACGTCAACTATTTAGCGAGTGGTCATTTAGAGGATATGACGTGTCGGAGAAGAAAAAGTTCTTTTACGATCTTAAATATCTCGTATGGGAAGATCCTTATTTGTTCGTGAGTGCAGAAAGGCGGGTTGCTTCGACGGTGTGTTCCCGAGCATGATCGGTGGGATATCCTAGAACAATGCCATAAGCGGTCCCACCGGAGGTCACTATGGAACACGAAGACGGTTGCAAAGATTCTTCAAGCCGGGATTCTCTTGGCCGACTCTGTTTAAAGACGCAGAAGCCTTTTGTAAAGGTTGTGATAGGTGCCGCGGAACCGACGGCGAGTAGTCGGATGGAAATGCCACTTAAGCCCATTCTTGAATGCGAAGTTTTCGATGTATGGGGCATAGATTTTATGGGACCCTTTCCATCCTCATGTGGTAATAAGTATATCCTCGCGTGCATGGTGGATTATGTTTCAAAGTGGGTCGAGGCCATAGCTACTCAAACTAATGATCACAAGGTTGTAAAGAAATTCTTGCAAAAGAATATCTTTACTAGATTCGGCTGTCCGAGAGCACTCATTAGTGATGAAGGTACTCACTTTTGCAATGCGCCGCTTGACAAGATCCTTGAGAAGTATGGTGTCAAACATAAGATTGGTACACCATATCATCCCTGACCAAATGGCCAAGTCGAAATAAGCAACCAGAGCTTGAAAAGAATTTTAGAGAAGACCGTGAACAATAATCGATCTAATTGGAGTCTTAAGTTGGATGACGCATTGTGGGCTTATCGTACTGCATTCAAGACCCCGATGGGCACGTCACCCTTCCAAATGGTCTATGGCAAAGCTTGTCATTTACCCGTCGAACTTGAGCACAGAGCTTTCTGGGCAATTAAATTCTTAAATTTCGATAGCCAACTCTGTGGGGAGAAACGATTGTTACAATTGAACGAGCTCGACGAGTTCAGACTCCGTGCATACGAGAATGCTAAGCTTAGCAAGGAAAGAACGAAGATGCTCCATGACGCTAAGATTAAGGACCGAGAATTCAAAGTTGGTGAAATGGCTTTACTCTATAATACCAGACTTCACCTGTTTCCAGGTAAACTCAAGTCTAGGTGGTCTGGTCCCTTTGAGATTCTCGAGGTTAATCCAAGTGGAGTAATTACTTTGAACGGGTATGGTAATCAAGCTTTTAAAGTGAATGGCCATCGACTTAAGAAATATTTTGGGCAACCAAAGGAAAAGCCTGAGATTCTTTATTTCCAAAGAAGAGATGAGAGTACAGATGTAATGATTTGTGAGGAGATTCCATCTTATTTCTTTGAGTCAGATGATGATGACGTTCCTATATCCACCCGTGAGGTACCTTCTGCTGAAACTTCTGATCATACCACTGTGTCTATGCCTATCGTCCGCAAGAACAAGAAGAAGAGAGTCAGTGTCGTTTGGAGAGAAAAGTTTAATGATCTTATTGCGCACTTGACTTGTTGTTGTGGTGAAAATCATTTCCGTCCCAATACTTCTGATTCTGATACTGAGGTGGCGGTAGTCAAACTAAAGTGGCCCGATCCGGGTTGATCTTTCGGAACTTTGTGTCAAGCTATTGACATTAAAAGAGCGCTCCTAGGAGGCAACCTAGTTTTCTTTGTTTGTTTTCTTTTCTTAGGTTGTTTTGTTTTATTGTTTTAGAAATAATACTTTAGTTGATTTTGTGTTGATGGTTATTCCTCCTACATTCATTGTAAGTGTTTTGTGTTATGTGTTGCTCATATACCCCGTGTACCCCGAGATTATATGGTATGCCGAGTGTTGCAGATACTTTTGAGCAGGTTTTCGAGTTACTACTGTCCAGTGTTGTCTATTCGAGTTGCAGCGGCATATTCATGCTCCGGCCTGACCTCTGCCAACTTTCATCCGACCACCACCACCGTTGAAAACCAATAAGTTTTCTTTTTCTTTTATTCTGCCCATTCTGAGGACATAATGTGATTTAAGTGTGGGGGGGTGTTTGGGTATGTTTTGATGCTATATCCTTTGAAATATGAGTGAATGTTAAATTTTTGCGAAATTTAAAATTTTTTGTGAGTCTCGAGCATATAATTGGAACTAGATGCTTGCTAGTTGTAGTTTTCTAACGATGATAGTATGTGACTTAGTGAGATAATTATAGCATGTTTTACTTTTATGGAGATAGTTTCGTTTTTTCACTCACGAAAGCCTTTGATTTTGAAGCATGACTTTTGAATTATATCCTTTCATTATTTTTGATGATTTATCTTAGGAAGGTCGGTATAGTGACACCTTAGTTAGGCCGCGTGCTGTGAATATCATAAAGTTTGAATGTGATAGGTGAGATGTAACTTATGACTTTGAAAAGTGAATGAATAAAGTGAGTGAGCAATTATTAATAAATACGTTTGTCGAAAGCTGGTTAATGATTTGAGTGAGGTAGGGTATACCACGTATGTCCTATACCACTATGATGACCAATAGCTCACGACAGTCAGTTTATAGCTACCTTATGATTTGAGTAGGTAGGGTGTTATCACGAAATGTCCTATTCTACTATGATGGGTAAGAGCTTATTCTGATATGCGTCAAATTTGAAAATTTTGGAAATGATGAGTAAAAATAAAGTAGAGTCTTTGTTATCATGGATCTTATACCCAGTATAAACCGCATGATATGCTGTAGGGATTATCCTACTGAGTGCGTGGGAAGGCTTTGAGTGGAGCTATTATTGTCCTGCACTTAGGATAGTCATTGGAATTTCTGAGAGGATATTTCTTTGAAAGGCTTGTTAGATTGAGAACGGCTTGTCACACTTACACCGAATCTATCTCTGTGAAGGTATTGTTTGCTATAGTTGTTGTATCTTTTGTTACGTGAGTTAGAGATCTATGTGGATTATTTATAAAGTTGAGCTATAGTTTTGATTGTTTTGTCCGAGGACGTACAAAAAGTTAAGTGTGGGGGTGTTGTTAAGGCCATATTTATATGATTATTAAGGGTTTATTTCAATATTATTTTCCCCACATTTGCATAATTTACATGAGAATTAAGGGTTTAAGTGTAATTATTTAATAAAGATGATTTTAAGAGGGTTGTATGCAAGATTGATGATTTTAAGTGTTGATTTAATGGAATTATTATTATTTGGATTTTATTACATTTTTGCATTGTTTATTTAGCATGTAGGTGTTGATTTTCGAGTGCATAAAGAGGATAAATGAAGCTCAAGTCGAATTATTCAAGATAGAGTTGGAATTGGCTTGAAGAAATTGGATAAAGATGAAGAAATCCGATCCTCAGCATCTTAGACGAGCGTCTGCATCCCGTCCACTGGACGGGCGTTTGATTTCATGGACGAACGCCCGTCCGAGAGAAATCACATACGAGAGTTTGGACGCAGCATGGACGGACGCTCAGAGCAAAGTCAAGATCCACCGGACGGGCGTCCACGAGACCAGACGAGCGTCCATAGCCGACTTACTTCCAGCCGACTTAAAACTCTATAAAAGCACCGCATTATGAAGCCTAAAACCCTAATCTTTTACACACTATTTACTCATATACACATAGCTGCGCCCTAGAATCCTAAGGAGCCGTTTTTACACAGAGATGCAAATCTCCCCTTCAACAATCGTGTTCATCATGATTGTTGGCTAAACATCCTGCAGTGAGTCGACAGAGGAAGCCTATCAACAACCAAACCAACTAGAGGAGTTCGATGCTTATGTTTAGTGAGTCTAATTCATAGTTTTTCATTACTTTGGATCTGTTTTATGTTGTTTAAGTTTTATTGAATTAAGATTTGATGAAACGATCTATGTTTAATTTATGCTTGAATAAATTTATGAAAGTATGTTTATTTAAGTTCTCTTTTATTCAAAGTAATGCATCTAATTGTGTTGTAAGAGATTATGCATGATTAGTTGAGTAAGAGTTTGGAAACAATCTCGTGATTTCGTGTTGATTGCATGTTTAGTTTGTTTGAAAGGATAGACGAAACCCTAGAATTTGATTGAAGATATTTAATTGAACTCGTGAATAAATCACTACTAAAAACTATGTCTTTTTAATCACCATCTAGTTGGGATTGTTGGTTGATAGGTGGAATCTAGTCGCCTTGCTGTGTTTTCCTTTATTGTTTTAATCGAATCGTTTAGATTAAGTTTAGCTTAAGTTTTAGTTTTTAAACCTTTAGATTTCCTGCTGTTTTTCTGCATATTTTCTGTTCCAGTTCATATTCAGACGCTCGTCCGCAATAGCAGACGCCCGTCCAGTAGGTTTAGTTTTCAGACGCTCGTTCACTTTAGTGAACGCTCGTCTGGCTTTCTGTTTTCTTATTTTCTGTTTGTTTTATTTCTTGTTTTAGTTTTAATTCTTAGGTTTAGGTTTTAGTTAGTTTTAGCCTTAGTTTAGTAGTTTAGTTAATAATTGTGACGTAATCAATAGAATAATTGTCCCTTGATCCGATAAACATTCCACTCCCTTAGGACGACCCGTAAACATCCTATACTACGATCCTTATACTTGGGGTGTTTCGGTTTATAAATTTAAAACTAGTTTTTACCGAACATGAAGCATTGCTACTGAGAGATATTGAAATTTGAAGCAATAAATACAAAGATGCTATACACAAAATAGAACATCAAGAAACAAGAAGTCAAGAAGACACCTTATGAGATCTGGAATGGAAGGATACCTAATATATCCTATTTTCACCCATTTGGAAGCAAATGTTTTATTCTAAATCATAAAGTTCATTTGAAAACATTCCAACCAAAATCGGATGAAGGAATTTTCTTAGGATATTCTTGATCAGTGAGCATTCAGTGGTAATTGAACAAAAGAACACTAAAACATGAAGAAACAATCAATGTTGTGTTTGATGAACCTAAGTTTACTTGGTATGGAAGATAAAGAGTGTGAACTCAATGAAAATCAACAAATCACCGATCCAGTTGTGTTGAAGTTTTGGAAAGATTCAATGACCTAAAAGTTTCGACATCGCCCTCTTGAACACCTGCGACAATGTTATTGATGCAACAATCAAGCAATTCAAGGATCTCGCGACCCCACAGTAGAAGAAACTACAAAGCAGACCTATCAAGATGATATTCCCGAAAATCAAAATAACCAAAATCCACAATGGTTAAGGAATCACCTCTTGAACAAGTTATTGGCAATGTACACGACAAGGTGTGAGGACTAGAAGACAACGGAAGCTATGTTTACTTGTTTTCTATCTCAAATGGAACCTAAAGTTGTTGAAGAAGCAATTTGAGATCCAGATTGGATAATTGCTATGCAAGAAGAATTAAATAAATTTGAAAGAAATCAAGTTTGGACACTAGTTGAAAGGCCACCATGCAAATATCATTGGTACTAAGTGGGTATACAGAAATAAACTTGATGAATCTGGTACCATTGTTAGAAATAAGGCCGGACTAGTTGCAAAGGCTATTCTCAAGCGTATGAATAGATTTTGATGAGACTTATGCACTGTTGCAAGATTGGAAGCTATCAGTTATTCTTGGCACATCTTGCATATAAGAACTTCAAAGTATATCAAATGGATGTCAAGAGTGCATTTTTGAATGGTATCCTAGAGGAGGAAGTATATGTTCAAAGAACCTCCTGGATTTGAAGTTAAAGATCAAGAAGATAAAGTGTATAGACTCAACAAAGCACTTTATGGATTGAACAGCACCAAGAGCATGGTATGAGACCCTATCTCAATTCTTGGTGGACAATGGTTTTACAAAAGGACCATTGACAAGACACTTTTCGAATCAAATCGATGAAGGGACAACACCTGCTGGTACAAATTTATGTGGATGACATAATTTTTGGTTCTGAGAATGACTTACTTTGTGAAAAGTTTGCAAATCTAATGAAGAGCAAATTCCAAATGAGTATGATGGGAGAAATGAATTACTTCTTGGGATTGCAAGTTAAACAGTTGAAAGATGGAATCTTCATTCATCAAAACAAGTATACCAAAGAGTTGCTAAAGAAATTTGGTATGGAAAATAGCACTAAGAGCTCAACTCCTATGAGTACAAACATCAGATTGGATGAAGATAAAGAAGGCAAAGATGTTGATCAGACTTTGTACAGAAGGATGATAGGAAGTCTCATTGTATCTCACTCGCCAAAGAGACTGATATATCCTTTGTCAGAGAGTGTTTGTGCAAGATTTCAATCCAAACCTAAAGAAAGTCATTTAGGTGCTGTCAAAAGAGTTCTTAAGTATCTAAAAGAGACTTTGGGAGTAGGAATTTGGTATTCCAAGGAAGGAAGCTTCAAGGTAATATCCTACTCAGATTACGATTATCTTGGATGCAAGATTGATAGAAAAAGCACCTCAGAACACATAGCTTAATGGGAAATAGACTGGTCTCCTGGTTTAGCAAGAAACAGATTCTATTTCAACTTCCACTTCTGAAAGTGAATACATTGTTCTTTGGAAGTTCTTTGTGCACAAGTACTATGGCTAAGACAACAATTAAGGGATTATGGAATTGAAGAAAGGGAAATTCCAATCATGTGTGACAACACAAGTGCAATTGCAATCACAGAAAATCCTGTTTTGCATTCAAGAACCAAGCACATTGATGTGAGACATCATTTTATAAGAGATCATGTTGAAAAGAAAGATGTGGTGGTTCTATACATCCTCTTCAAGATCAACTTGCGATATTTTCACTAAGCCACTTGATAGTGAAAGATTTGCAAAATTAAGGATCGAACTTGGAATCATAAAGATTGACTGATATTCAAAGAGTTGTACCGAATTCACCAAGGGATTAGTCTTTGCTATGTTGGGTGAGCTCACTTAGCGATTAGTCATTGGTATCAACAATTCCATGTACTTATGTTTGAACAATTGAGCAAATGAGGTTGCCAAGGGATTGGTCTTTGTCATGTTGGGTGAGCTCACTTGACGAGATCGATCATTGGTATTAAACTTCATATTGTATTATCAATTGAACAAAACAAGGAGAAAACAAGGATCGTGAGTCACTTTATCGCCAAGTTCGCCAAGCAAATTATCAATGAGATCGCCGAGCCCACCTCACCAAGGATACCTTGTCAAGGGAATTTTACTCGACCAAAGTTATTAAGGTCAAAAAGCGGTTTGGCGGGATATTTATTTTATCCATTATTACCACAGCTTAAACCATCCAACGGTTACAAACGCGTTATGGTGGAGTAATGAGCCACGTGTCAAGACAGAATTATTCAGATTAATCGTGGTTACATCAATGTACGTGCTATGGCGACAGTTTCAACTACCCACCGCTCATATATTCGCACTATTACTCAGAGAATCGACACTTGCAAATCTACTTTATCACTCGCAAATCGTTACACTTTTGTGAAACACAGATTTGAGATTCAATCTTCTTCATCTCATTCTTCTCATTATAATGGCGGAAAAAGTTGATGTACAAATTGAATCGAGCCAAAGTGTTAGAGGTTTTGTTGAAGATGCAAACAGAATCGAATCGCCATTAACATTGGTCGAAGAATAAGGAGGTATGTCGGTCTGGAAAATGTGTTAAACATAAGACTGGACACAATTTCTTATACAAATGTTGTCGGTTCGAGAAACATTCAAATAAAGGAAGGAATCAAGCATTTAAGACTCTTTGTAAATGGGCGAAATTGAAGTTTCCCAGGTCTGAGGGGAAGTTTTGGATTTGTTGAAGTGGTGGGCGGCTCTGTCAATCCTGAAGCAATGGGATTGGACAAATTGGCGTTTGTAGATCGATTAAGACAGATCACGTAAATCAAATCCGTTCTGGCATCAACCGCAAACACATTGGTATTGAATACGATCTGTGAGCAAGCTCATTGCAAAGAACATACTTGGGCTAGTGGCGAGTATGGACACTCTATCGGGACCCAAGATAGAGTTGATGATTATCATCTGTAGGAGCATGAAGTTTGATCAGGCAGTACTTTATTCATTATATGAAGAAAGTGGCCAAGGAAGAGAGTTTAGGGAAGAGAAAGTCCAAGGCACTGCCCTTAGGATTAATGGTCCAGACTCTGCTGAATCATCTTGAAATTCCTGATGTAGCACCTGTGGATATTAATCAGTCTAGATACAAGAAGGAGATTGATTATGCAATTCCTGGACTTGATGATGATGAAGAAATTGCTTTGGAGAAGGCTGTGATGATAATGATGATGGAGATGATGGTGATCTTGGTGGTGGCGCAGTGTTCAAAGAAACTAAGAAGATTTCCATCAAACCTCTTTGCACCAAAGAAAATCTACTTTGGAAGAGAAAGAAGAGTGCTGATGTTAGAAAGACTACAGAAGTCCTAAAATCAAAAAGAACAAGAAAGGAAACAGCACAGACTGTTGAGTCTGCTGAGGGTCAAGTGGAGGTTACTGACCCTGCTGTGGCTTCAAGAAAAACTGTTGGTGAAATTCTTAGAGAACAACAGAAGGAAGCAAGTAGAAAAAGAAAATTGACTAGAAAAGATGATGATGATGAACCCCTATCCAAGAGGATGAAGGAAGTTGCCAAAAAGAAGAAATATGGCAAGGGGAAAGAGTTGAAAGATTTGGAGGCACAGAGGGCCCAAGAAGAAGCATCAGTAGAGGAGGAAGAAGAGGCTGTTGAAGCTGAGCCTCTAACTATCATTCCACCAGTTGTTATCAGTGATTCCTCCAATGAAGAAGTTAACAAGTCCACCGATCTTTGAGCAGTTGTTTTTGAGCAATCAGAGGATGTCAAACAGTCTCATCGACCCTGAGCCTGCTTTGTAGTATCCATCAAGAACCACAAAGAAACCACCGAACTGAACTCCGCTTGTGGTGGTTGAAGAGGTGATGAGAGACTTGGTTGAAGACCCTGCAAATTTGGCAATAGTTCGGGGGAAGAAGCGTCATGCTGCTAACCTCGGCGATGAGCATGTAAGTCAGGGGGAACCAAGTGTGATACAGATGGAAGTAGTAGGTACAAATGTACAATCTCAGCAACCTGCTGACTTTCAAACATCTGTAGAAGATACTATGAATCTGCTTGTTGGAACCTTTGGAGGTCAACAAGCTACTGGAGCTGCTCCCAGAAGATCTTTTATGCCATTTGAGAGGCATGTGAAAAAGAGCAAGAAAACTGAAGAGTATGTGGATCCCAAACTTCAGCAAATTGCCGATTATTTCCAATGGAAGTTTGGTTTCTATAAGAGACAAAAGCCAGCTGCTGAACCAATGACAGATCTTGAAGAATGGGCTTTTGGCAAACTGGGAGTGGAGAACTTGGTGGATCTGATTGATACAACCTTGCTGCAATCAAGATTGATGGATTTATTTGATGAGCAAATGAAGGGAGAGAGGGTATCAAATTTAGAGATCCAAGAGTTGGTCCCGATGATTCTTCCTCATCATCGAGATAGTAGAGAGACTTTCCTCTGGACCGGAGAGTCAAGTGGGGCTGCACTAACACATGTACCATCTGTACCAATGATCCATCGATCTTTGGAAGATCTGCCGAGGCCAAAGAGATCGAGAAATGGATGAGGATCTACAAGATCTCACCATGGATGATCTAGAAGCACTAATCACTGAAGGAATTACATTGAGTCTTTGGTAGGTGGACCGATGAACCAAGCACATTTCATGTTGTAGAGCCTACCGCACAACTCAAGATGTCTGAACGCTTGATTTGGATGTGGAAAAGACGACTGACTTCAGTGAACCAAGTGCTAGTTCTGAGGAATCCATTGAATATCAAAGTGGATTTGACTTTGAAAGGATACTCACCAAAACTGCCATGATTCTGACCAAGATTGGTCATGCAGAAGGTTTTCAAGTGGATAATACCAATATATTCAATCCACAGGAAGTTGAAGAGGAGGTACAGGTTGCTGGGGTACAAACAGCACCTGAACAAAGGTTGGAACAGGAGGTACAGGCTGCTGAGTCTCAAACAGCACCTGGACAAAGGTTGGAACCAGATTTGGGTTTGGAGGAAACCCCTGTTGTTGTTGAGGCTGCTGTAGTGGAGCCTGCTGGAGCCAAGGCCACTGTAGGAAAAGATAGTCAGCAGACTGCTGTTAATGAGGATGAGCAAATTACTGGACTATGACTACAAATGATGAAGAGTTTCAAATTTTGGAGAAGAAGAAGTTGTTGAAGAACACACACAAGATCCTATCCTTGAAGATGTTCTTGGTGCAATGGTTGAGAAAGGACCTCCCTCTGTGGGAGAGATTTGAGTAGAGCCATGGTCATCGGCAGACAACAGAGCACAATATAGAGTTGAGGAGCTCACGATGGATCTACCGATAGTAGAATGGCCATGGAGTGCCAATTGAAGTTGTCAATGAGTTAAGAATCGTAAGAAATGATATGCAACGATTAAGAACTCAATTGAATGAACAAACAGAGATTTGAAGAAGCGATGAAGATGGTAAATGATAATAGACAATCTACTCGATCTGATTGCTTCAAACTTTGCATCTACTCAAAATGTTGTGTGAATGATCGATATATGATGTAAGATATATCAAGCAAGGGAATACATCAAGGACAAGTTTTGAAAGATCAACTTACATCCGTTCATCAAAAACTTGACAAGCTTGCTGAAACTGCTGAGCCTGCAGCTGCACAACAACCTGCTATGCCTGATCCCAAATTTACTGAAAGGATCAACAGACTGGAAGAGACCCTGCAATCAAGGATTACTTCACTTGATACTAGAACTGGAACTATGGCAGGTCAATTACACAGAGTGATAGTATCACAGGAAGCTATTCATGGCCTCATCTCACGTTTTGTTGATGATGTCACTAAGGGGGAAGAGGGCCAATCACCGCACAAAGGAGGTCGCGGACTCTTTGCACGTAAGAGATAGATCGATGATACAAATGCCTTTAGGCAACTTTGCACTGGCAGAGTGCAACTTACTGATGATCTCCTATCACAGTACAAGAAAGAGTTTCATAACAGAAGGAGACCCTATCGTGACATGGGATTTCATGAAGGTCTTAACTCTTTCTTGAGTTTGAAGTTTTGGGAGGCAAGGATTAGAGCTTTAAGAGCATCTACCAGAGATAGAAGGAGTAGCAGAGGTGAAAAGGTGCTACCAATTACAAAAGCAAAAGATTCACTGAATGAATTTAAGGAGTCAGATGTATATGAAGTTTGGCTTGAGGTGAATCGAGATCAATCTTGTCTGCTCAAGCATGGAATTGGTGGAAACAAGTCAATTCTTACATTGACTTTACACTTATTGAGAATGAATGGATGGTTGAAATGATAGAAGAAATCGAGCCTATCAAGAGCAAGTTTGAGAAGGCTAGACAAGAAAGAGAAAAGAGACAATAGATCGCCTACTTTTCATTGTTTATCTTTCTTTGTATCTAGTTGTAATAATCGTGAACAAATATTTATAATGAGAATTGACTAAATTTGTTCTGTTTGTGTTTTTATCTTTTGCTTTGTTTGATTAGGTGAGGTAGTGGCATCATCACCAAAAGGGAAATTGTTGGACTTATTTCTCGCTTTTGATGATGAGTGCCATACTAGCTGCTTTAGTGCAAAGGCAAAAAAGATGTCTAGATAAAATGTATAGGTTTATTAGAGTTTGATTCATAAATAGGTTTGATCAAACAAGCATCGTAAAAGGTCACAGCCGATCGCTTATCGCCAGACTAGTCTCTAGTCGATGGGGTAGATAGGTCGATGACCGTGCAACAACTTGTCAAGATCAAGACTCAAGGCCGAGGGTTCAAACTCGATAAATGAAGGCTAAGGGATCAAACTTAGTATTTAATGTCAAGGATATGGGATCAGAATTTAGGCAAGTCTTTGAGGACTAAACTTGATTACATATACCTTGTGTAGAAGGTCTAAGTTCCACAAGTTGGATGATGTTTGGAACTTAGTTATACTTTAAATGATGTAAACCAACTTCACAAACAAAAGTTGGATATAAGGATTCAAATTGCATTATATTTCTGATAAAAATATGATGTTCAAAGAGATCGATTGGTTTTACAGCAGACTGATGAACCTGCTGGATATATATACCTCGATTAATTCAAGATTATTGGGAAGTTACATGGATAAGAGCAGCCAACTACCTCGACTTATCAAGCAAATCAAAGGCCGAGAGATTAAAAAGACGCGTTGGGATGATCCATATTTTTATCCATTGGATACAAGTCAAAGGGTGGACAGATCGCACCACAAAAGTAATCCCGACGATTATGTCGACCCCATGAATAGTGATGAATCGCAGTGAGGATGGGACAAATACAAGGAACGGTCACATTTGAATTTCAAATTCAAGTCACATGCATTCCTACCTATAAATAGAGGACTTTCAACTCAAAAAGAAGATGATGAATTTTGAGATAAACTTTAAGTGATAACACTGAGCTGAAAAACACCCTGCTGAACTTACTGAGCTTAAGGCTGCTGATCTAGTTATTTTCTTCAAGTGCATTCTGTGTTCAAGCTGCATCAAGCATACACACTTGAAGACTGCAAGCTGCTGATTATATCATCCTAATCAAGCTGCTGCAATTGAATCATTTACTTGATTCATTCTTTATTTTATAAAGAACCTGCTGAAGACAGTGAAGCATCTGTTGGGTGTGAAAGACTGTTGGTTTGTGGTGAAGCCGGTGAAGAGGCAATTCTACCCTTCAAGGACCAAAGTGGAAGACTCGGGAGCGGCAATCCTACTGCTCTTAGTTTTCAGTTTGTGAAGCCATAGTTATTGGTGAAGGACAAGCAACCTAGGATTCTTTGTAACAGATAACTCAAAGATTACTAGTGAATTTCCTCCAACATCACAGGAGAAGAGTGGACGTACAGGATTACATCACCTGGAACCACTATAAAAATCTCTCTCCTTACTTACTGCATTTATTTTCTGCACTTAGTCATTATTCATATCAACCTGCTGAATCTAGCAACTGAAATCACACACATACACTACTGAGTATCTAATACTTAGTAACATATTTAACAACAAGTAACAAGGCTTAATTTTGATATTATTCCATTTGCACAAATTCAAAAATCGAATCATCAAGACTATCGCTTATCGCCAGAAAGCATGAGGTCTCAACAGAGACTCTTGAAGTATCGGCAGTCTTTGAAATTGCAGAATTTGTTAACTCCAAAGTTTTAAGAGTTAAGTTTATTCACCCCCTCTAAACTTAACTAAAGCCTTTTCAAGGACCAACAGGTAGAAGTTTGAAGCTCTCCCTACTAATGATACTAGAGTAGTGCTAAGGTTCCTTAAAAGAATATATTCACACGATATGGCATTCCGAGGGCTATCATTAGTGATAGATGTTCACATTTTGTAACCGACCATTTACTAAGGTAATTGAGAAATATGGTGTAACTCATAAACTTGGAACACCCTATCATCCACAAACTAGTGGATGGGTAGAGGTGTCTAATAGAGAAATTAAAAGAATCGTGGAGAAGGCAGTGGACTCGAATCGTAAAAGCAAGCGCGAAAGACTTGATGATGCATTATGGGCATCTGAGCGACCTTTAAAACACCGATTAGTCGTTCTCCTTACAAATTAGTATTTGGTAAATCTTGTCATCTCCTGTTGAATTAGAACACCGAGCTTTATGGGCTATTAAATTTCTAAACTTTGATCCTAAAGTCGCCGGTGATCATAGATTACTTCGATTAATGTAACTAGAAGAATTTCGACTCGATTCTTATGAAAATGCTCGAATCTACAAGAACGCATACAAAGCTTTTCATGATAAGAGAATCTATAGTCGTGAGTTCCATGTAGGTGATCGAGTACTTTTATACAATTCACGTTTGAAGTTGTTTCCAGGAAAGCTTAAATCTAGATGGACAGGTCCATATGACGTAACAAAAATCTATAAGTCTGGAGCTGTTGAACTAACTGATGGAAAAACAACTTTTATAGCCAATGGACACAGGGTGAAATTGTTCGTGGAAGCTGAAGGGATACCTCAACCAGAAGAAGTATTATTACTTATCGACCCTCCAACGAATTAAGGAAGCAGGAATTTTAAACTCAGCCGATTACGGGTACTATCTTTCTAATTCACCTTTTAATATGCATTTTAAAGTAGTTTCGTCTTTTACCGGATAGACGTAAAAGAACTGGATGCCTTTCATAGATAGAATAAGAGTTTTTATTTTACTTTTAAGATTAGGTCTGAATAAGGATGTCGCATTTAAGATAGAAGCCTTAGTTTCTAAATTAAATAAGGAATTGCTAATCGAAGTCAGAGAAAGAGAACTTTGTAATGGAAATTCAAGGAGTGCAATAAAAAGAAGAGCAAGGTTTCTAATGAGATGTAGAATCTGTGGAAAAAGTGAACATGATGGACAATGTGGAAGAAATACAACCATATCCCAGGATGAGTGTTTGAATGTTATTAAGAAGGGAACGATTAGGTGGTTATCCGAAAATCCCGAGGGAATACAAAGAGATAATTCAAACGCATCACTCCTAGGAGAAAGGTTAAGGGATCGTTATGATAACAATCTTGAGGATCTGAGATTGAGGGAGTTAGCAAAAAATCCTAAAAATTTTAGTGTGTGCTTTTAGTCTTTTAATTGTTTTTAAAGTTGTGTTAATTCTAAAAATTAAAAGAAAATATTTTTATGAAAAATTTATAATAAACCTATTTTCATCTCATGTGATTTTAAATGGGTATATTATATCAAAAATATGTGATTTTAATATTATATTAGCTTTTTATGTATTTTGTCAAGTTTTATATAAAAAATCGTATTGAACTTAGATTATATAACATAAATCATTTGATTAACATCAAATGATCTTTATGTAATATAATTAGAGCTCATTACACAAAAGATGATAAAAATTTCGATTTTTGGGGGCCATGTGACCGGCACGCGCCGGTACACTACCGGCACGCGCCGGTGTGGACACACTTAGACCTAAAAAAATGCGCCCTTTCTTCATTTCCCCCATTCCCTCAAAATTTTAGAAGAGCAGCCCGACTCCTCCCCATTTTCGCCCAAGAATATATCAAATTTCATCACTTTTTCATCACAAATTCAACAATCCATCATCTTCTCTTCATCTAAAACATCTAAGAAGATCAACATTGGAAAAAATTGAAGCTTGGCAAGTTCAAAGCTCTCTTTTCTCTCATTCCGGCGACCCACCATTAATTCCGGCGACCTAGCTTTTCTTTCTAGCATATTAAGGTAATATATATATATATATATATATATATATATATATATATATATATATATATCAAATATTTCAAATTTTAGTTAAATTTCTGAAATTATTTTGAATTTATTTTGATTTTATAAGCCTAAGTAATTGTTGGTTCTTGTTGTTGGTTTGTGTTGTTGTATTGACATACCACTATCATAGATGGCCTCATCATCTCGAAGCAATCCTAAGAGGAAAAAGACTGAAATACCCATCGTAGTACCGGTAGTTCAAACTAGGCCTTTAACCAAAAGGGAGAAAACTTTAACCTTTGAAAAAACCGCTAGTGCAGAAGCTAAGCGGGCACATGATGAGTACTTTAGTAAAAGTAAGGTTTGGTTAGAACGAGGGATTGATTTTTCGAAGATTGGGAAAGAAGTGAAAGAAATTTTCAAGGATAGAGGATGGTTGGACATAGCTATGGATAGGAAAGATAAGATTAATGTTTCTATGGTATCAGAGTTTTATTCAGTATTATCTACTTTTGATGCTGATACAGTTGATGAGATGACCTATATTCCTCTAAGAAATATTAATGTTACTTTTTGCCCTGCTATGATTAATGTATTCTATGGCTTAGCTGAAATACCTGAAGAGGAGGATTATCATAATGTTTGGGGTTTAGAACATCCTATGGCTCTACAAACCAAAGCTTTTGAAGCCCAACAAGCCTTTGACCCCACTGCTGAATGGATAGAAAATAGGTTTGCTTATGGGAATTGTATTAGGGACATAAGGGCAATAAAACAGTTCTTAGGCCATAATGTATGTCCTTCCACACATGTTTGTGCATTTGGTCGAGATGAAGTGGTTATTGCTTGGGCCATGGTTAATGATATTCCTATAAATCTGGGAAATTGATCTTTTCTAAGGCATGTGACTTTGCAAGCACTTTCATCGCTCGATGGGGATGTCTCCTGTTCCTAGTCTCATTTCGCGCCTTATGTGAGCTTGCGTAAGTCCCTGTCTTACCCTCGGATAGAACTGTGTCTCCCTACATTCCTCCCATTGGTCTTAAACGAGAGCCTTACCTCTTTGGAATAATAGATTACAATAATCCTAATCGTCAAAGCAACAACAACCACCACCTCCACCTCCTATTCACACTCAGGTACCTAGACCACCTAGACAGTCACACCAGCCACAACAGAGCCAAGTTGAGGCTATGTTTCAGCATTTAGTTCAAGCTCAGGCTAGAACTGATGCTAATATAGCTTTAGCCTCATGAGAAGAATAGCGATTGAAATGCTGAGGACATTCGAGTTGGTCAAAGAGGGTATCGAAATGCTATGAGTGAGTTTGATCCTAGATTTGCTGAGATTTCTGCTAGACACCCCTATAGTCAGCCTGACCCATATACTATGCCTGATTGGATTCCGCCAATTCCACCACCTATTATATATCAGGACTATACGCCGTCATCCATAGGACAGGGTGGTATGTTTACAGGTACACCAGGGATATCCTTGGGCATGGGAGGAGTGACTTCGGTAGCAGATGTGACAGCAGGATTTGGTTCATTTGGTCTTCAGGGATCAGTTTCTATGTCGACGATGAGGACTGAGACATCATTTCGAACTTCTGCATCGGATCCACAGCAGTTCAGTTATGATATTCATACGACGCAGTCGCAAGGAGCTGATTATACTTCGATACTATCTACATTTGGATCATCGTCATATCAGTACGACCCTACTGGTGACATTGATCTTAACTATGATGAGGACGAGTGATTTCATTCTTTGTTGTATAACTATCTATTTACGGTTTGACTTAGTATCTTTTATATTTGTTGTGTACGTTAAACGTTTGATGCACTCTCGGGGTAGTGCACGTTGTTATTTTGTATCTTTTTCGTAGTTTCCGGATGTTTTTTTTTTTCACCACGTTTTAGAAACCATACAGAACTCTTGATGCAGGAAATAGATGCTGGAATGATCTAAATATAGAAATATCTCTGACTGAGCACTATTTGACCGGCACGCGCCGGTTGGTGTCCGGCACGCGCCGGTGTAGTAGGCTGCAGAATCTTCTCAGGATATTTCCATTTCAGTCCACCTTTGTCTATAAAAGAAACAGATCTGAAGATTCCTAAAGTGCTCATTCTCTTCCTTTACCTTTAATTTTCTTGCTATAAAGAGTTTAAAATGTCCGATCGTTCGTCAGTTAACAGTTATTCTCCTCCACATACACCGAATTCTGTCATTCCAAATCCATTTTTTCATCAAATCCCTTACGAGCCTATGTATGCTTCGGCTCACAACCCTTATATAAGTAATTTCAATCAGTCACCGGTGTTGATTGAAAGGGGTTTAAATTTCAGAAAGGTTGACAACTGGGCATTTACGAGGATGGATATAGATGGGTGGGACTATTTTTGTCGTATGCCGAGAGGTAGGATTAATGTTACTGTGGTAAGAGAATTCTATTCAGTACTTTCAGAAGCTCATACTGTGTCGTTAACACAGTCTGTTACAGTGAGAGGAATTGTTGTTCCTTTCACTTCTACCAACATAAATCAAATTTTCCTTATTCCACCAGTCCACACATCACCAAGTCATTTTGAGTATCAATGGAGATTGGATACCGCTGACGGTTTTATTACAAAATATTCGGAAGCTTGTCCACTCTTGTTCTACAATTATGATATTGATCAAAATGTCTCTACGATCGCTTGCTTCCCCACCTAGACGTGGAAGCGATTCATCAATTCACGAGTATATCCAACTGTTAATTTCTCGGAAGCTAGTGATGATGAATTGATGCTTCTATATGCGATTACTCTCTGAGTCATTATAGATTGGGGTCTTGATTCGTAAATCACCGTGAGTTTTGCGTTCGGGAGAAGGCGAATTATCATCCTTTACCATTTGGATGGTTAATTTCTAGGTTATGTGTTCGTTTGGCAAGGGTTCCGGAAAGAGCGACAGATGAATATTTTCCAGCTCGCATTCCTTGTGTTTGGCTCTTACCAGTCGATATTCCGGGAGGATCGTCAAGTGGTGAAAATTAGATAATTGTGTTGGTAGTCAGGAAGGAATAAAAATCATAAAAGTAATACGGTACGTTAGTATAAGTCACGATAAATTAAAATAACTTAGTTTAATAAATTAGTTTAACTTAATTTATGGTTTTCTAGTTTAACGCTCCTAGTATTTTTAATTGTATTTTAGTATTGTAATATATTTGCATGTTTTTAATTTATGTTTTTAAATGTTTTTCTTTTATATTATATAAACGCTCGTCTATTTGACACCTAAAATAATTTAACCATGATAAAATTCATTTTATTTTCTAAACCAAATTTTTACTACTCATTACACATCGAGACGATGCCAATTCGTAAGTGGGGAGTAGGAATTGGTTAGTAAATAAATTGAATTTAATACATCAAATACTTACACACTTAGTTTAATTTTTCTTAAGGGAATAAGTGAATAATATATAATTATTATGATAAAAATGATATATTTGGATAGAATAAATTTTTAATTAAGTAAAGTAATCTTGATATATTATTTCTATATTAATTATGTCTATTTTAGATTTTTAATAAGATTTTTAGTATATATATCTTGATAAATATTATGAAATAATTTTTTTATGAAATTAGACAAAAGTTACTTATAATTATAATGAAATTTTAGAATAATTTTCTTTTCAAGACAAAGTATGAAATAGGAATCGGATTAGGGATGATGAGATTTTTGGCAGAACTTTGATAAACCAGAGCCAAATAAGCCTACCCGAACATGATTTCTAATTTTTGTCCCCACCTCAGCCTTGTAGAGTGATCAAGACCTCACTCGAAATAGCCATTATTATTAACTAGAAATTACTAACCCTAACTTAATAATGGTCTACATTTCTTTGGAAATCCCGCAAGTTTAGTATGTATTTATGAATAGCGGTGACGATATCGAAATTTGATATATGCTGAGATTGAAATAAATGTTATTCGGAAGGCAGTTTGTTATCAAATATGGTTATTTAAAAAAAAAATATATATATATATATATATATAATAATATATATATATACAAGAAGAGAGTACTATAGGTATCTTTTCAGTTTTTGATCGACAAACCAAAAATAAAATATCAGATATAGCTGCCTGATGATAGTAGTCCAGCTAGGGTATTATCACGAAATGTCCTATTGCTTTGGGAATGAAGGTATATGCTACAAATCTGGTGAAAAGAAAAAGTCGAATCAAAACTATCAAGAATTATCACGAGTTTAAGGAAACCGGATTCGTGATTTTCGATCGAAAGAGTAGTACTCCGATCAATCTTGATAAAGCAATGCCTATGTATTTATGTTGTTGTTAAAAAAATAAAAAAAAAAAAACCATATTTAGGAAATTATCAAGGTTGGAAATTGAAAACAGTGCCAGGAGTGTTACTGATTGAGAAATTTTTGATCAAAAGATGAAAGTGTAAGTACGTACGACTTGCTTCTACCTCTTTTGATTTTCCTTTATTATCCTTTTCGATTAGCCAACTATCCTAAGCCTGAACGTTACAAGCCAATTTGCCAACTACTTGACTTAGTCTTTGATTCCGATAAATCATACAGTGGAGATTAAAAAGTTGTTCTAAATATTTTATTTATACTTATAAAGTAATTCATGTAAAATTTCATTTAAATAATATTTTATAACTAATTTATTATGTTATATACACTTCTTATATTTTTAAAAATATCTTAGATAGATGAAATTAATATAATTATAATGTTGACAGCATACGTTACTAAGTTAGGAATTTAATCTAGAA
Source organism: Gentiana macrophylla (assembly GCA_026214975.1). Classification (NCBI taxonomy): domain Eukaryota; kingdom Viridiplantae; phylum Streptophyta; class Magnoliopsida; order Gentianales; family Gentianaceae; genus Gentiana; species Gentiana macrophylla. The sequence continues at coordinate 88,509,479 of CM047811.1, forward strand.
GAATTATATTATATTTTTATAATTTTTATATATTATCGCTTATTTTGCTCGAGGACGATCAAAAGCTAAGTGGGGAGTTGTGATGTATGAAAAATATATCATTATATTATAAGACTTTTTATTATTATTTTATGATATTTTAGTATAATTTCATATAAATGCATTGGAAACTTATAAAAATCATAGTTAGTTATAAAAACGGTAAAAATAATGGTTTTTTGTCAGATTTACGTTGGTGTTTCGTTGATTTTATTGCAGGATCAGATGTTTACCGAGATCCCAAAATATGACATACTTTGAAGTATAAATCATGAGTTTTTGTGGGATAAAAGATTATGCCAAAATCTAACAACTTTGAACAGATCAACTGTCCTTAATATTTCTACCGTAACTCATCTTCAACGGACATTTGACCTAACTTAGAGGCATTTTCAAAGAAAAAGTCCTTGATGAAAGTTGTAGACCTTCAAGAGAGCTTTCCAACGAATATTCAATCATGTCAATCTGAGGTCTACAGCTCGAGATAGGTTTTTACTGAACATCGATATGTTGGATGGCGGCACGCGCCGGAGAAGGCCGGATCTTGCAGAAAATCTCGACATTGGGCCCACAAATCTCGACAAGGAATATCTATCGTGTAGCCGCACGCGCGCCGGTGGTGCTCCGGCACGCGCCGGTCAAGTTATGTGGCCTATAAATAGAGCTCAAGTGCAACCATTTTGAAGGGTACCAATGCATATATCTCTCTTCTATATCTATCTATAGTCTCTTTTATTGTTTTTAGTTAAATAAAAGTCACAAACGGCACTCTGCCGGAATAATCTTTGTAGTATAAAGTATCGTTATAATACTTAGAAGATGTATCAAGGCTCATTGATGTAAAGGAGTTGCTATTTCCGGAGGATACAACTCTGAAGCTTCGATTGTAATCTGGTAAATTTTCTAATGTATTTATGTTGTTATTAGTATCTATATATTAATTATAATGATAGTAGGCTAACTTAATATCTAGCCAAGATATGAAATTGGATTAGTTTTATCTTTTAGGAAATAGATAACGACTATGTTAAAATTGATTAAAATCGGTTATAATGAATCTCTTTCTATGTTTGAATTGAAGTAGCTAATTGATTTGAAAGAATTCATAATCTAATTATGAATTGACGCCTCGTAGTTAGTTTATGAACTCGTTAATAGAAAGACCGGAGGGTAAAATTGGCCGAGTGAAAACGTGACAACGGAATCCGATTTCCTAAACCGGGGGTAGATTTGTTTCGGGAGAAACAAACTCTTATTGAAATTTATACTCGAGAAATTATCACGTTAAATTCGCCTGTTTAATTGACATCTCTTAAAATTGGCCGTATGACAAAACGGGAGTGACCCATGCTTGAGAATGACATTGGACAGAGGACAAGACATATGACAATTTCATACGCTCGTGTGAGGAGAAATTGCCTAGCTAAGGAGTATACCGTTTCATATAATTGATTGGACCTTGGAAAAAGGAAGATCTGTCTTATCTAATTTCTACTAAAAAGATATAATAATTCAATAACATATTCTTGGCTAGTCTCTAATTATAATATCTATCTCCCTCCCCTAGATATTGTTTTGGTACCTATATATACTATATATATATATATATATATATATATATATATATATATATATATATTGCTATATATTTATATACTTATATATATCTGTATTAGTTTTATGCTTTTATTTATTGTTTGTTAGAGTTTGGTTGGATGATAAAATTGCGACTTAGATTGAGATAATAATAGTTTCTCGGTGTTTAATCACACGGTGAATTACCAAGTTTTCCCTGAGGATCGACACCTGACTCACCGTACTATCACTACAATTTGATCCGGTACACTGCCGGTAAGGATTGATAGCATAGAAAAGGCCCGTCAACAACTCCATAAACTACATGAGTCCAAAGTCATGTTTACCTATGTTAAACAACAAAAGAAGGCAGGAGAAGGGAAGAGAAAGAAATTCACACACCACACCACCAGTCAAAGAAAGAAGCAAAAGGTCCAGCGAAATCTAGACAAGACAGACTTTGGAAGATTGGTTGATGAAGAAGAAGAAGATTCCGACACTGAGGCAGAACAGCAAGAAGAAGAAGAGGTCAGTGAGGATGAACAGCATCCTCGTGAAGAAAACATTGGAGAGGATGAAGAATCTCCAGAAGAAGCTGCACAATTGTCTGCAAACGATATAGATGATCGAATTGCAGAATATCTGGAGTGGAAGGAAGGTGATTCCCGACAACAGCTTCAAGACTCTGATCACATGCTTGCAGAAGAAGCATGGCTGTTCGATTTTCTGGGAATCACAACTCTGGTTGGTGTACTTGATGAATCACCTCTATGGGACTTGGTTGATGCAGCCAAGGCAAAGCGCCTGAACCTGCGGGAGGCAGTGTGACGACTCAGAAGATGGTGGAGATGATCATGATCAAGATAATTGTAATGATCATGATGACAATGATGATAATGATCATCATGATGATGATCTTGGTAAAGACAGAGAAGAAGATACTCCTGCACCAGATGCAATTGATGATACCACTCTTCTCTGTACACTTTTGAAACCACAAGCCTCCAACAAGTCCACAACTCCAGCAAAGACCGCCACTCAACCGTTGTCTGCATCAGCGTTCGGTGACAAAGACAAACATTGTGGACACTGGCTCAGCTGCTGCCACTCCAGTCAAGGCAACCCCCGGCACAGAGATAGGGGGAACAACAGCTCAAGCCACACCAACCTACACATCTACCCAAATACTTGAAGATCTAGATGTGAATGCAGATGTCACTCAACATCAAGACAAGGGACAACAAATGAGATCGAACCGGTGGCGTAAGGCACAAACTCTCTCACCGCCACCGGTATTACAAATGAAACTTTTGAGAAAGCGGCGATTTGTTTGGTGAAGAATTGGATGCGACAAGCCATGTATCTCAGATCCATGACTTCCGCATTTAATGACAAAAGCTCCTCCATTGAACACAAGTTTCAGGCCATTGCAGAGTACATTGATGCACAAAACATTGTGGTTCAACAACAAGGGCATCTGATGAAGCAGCTCAACATCAATATCACTAACAATCTTGCAGGCCTCAGGCAGCATATTTCCCAAGAAAATGAATCAATGGCAGTGGCTTTTGGCACTAGATTTCGCAGTGTCAATGAGAAATTGAATGAGCATAACAACAGATTCACATCTATTGAATCAAAACTTGACTCTCTGATTGGAACGGCAGAGGCCACGAATAGCATCTTACTCCAGCAAAGGGATGATGCTGCCAAAAAGGGGGAAACTCAGGATAAGCCTGAATGATCAAAAGGATCAACTATTAGACCCCCAAACTTCACTGAAGAACAACTGAGAGCAAGGGACAGAGAAATAAGAATCAGAAATGAGGCAGAAGAACAGCAAAGGAGAGCCAGAGAGGAAAGAGAAAAGGCTCTAAATGAACCCTGCACTGGAAACTCAGGATAAGCCTGAAGGATCAAAAGGATCAACTATTAGACCCCCAAACTTCACTGAAGAACAACTGAGAGCAAGGAAATGAGAAATAAGAATCAGAAATGAGGTAGAAGAACAGCAAAGGAGAGCCAGAGAGGAAAGAGAAAAGGCTCTAAATGAACCTTGCACTGGATTTCCTCATCCTATACAACGAAGAGATGATGATAGAGACAGATCCGGCAGACAGCAAAGGCCTGGATCTAGTCAGCAAAGAGGATCAGCCAGTCAACACAGACTTAGCACCAGAGGAAACACCAGCGAGGCGTGAGCGACTCGGATACACCGAACAACACGAACTTTTCTATCGGTCACCAAAGCAAAGTGAATATGAAGCGGATGTCTTTGGACCATGTAAGAGAATTTTTCGAGTACAGGGAAGGACTTTATCCTCATTCCTCACAAGATGAAGCATGGGCTGATTGGCTAAGCTATCAAGATGAAAGGATGAGAACTGATATGGCTAAACTCTACAATGAAGTCAAAAGAGAGTTTGCACTCCTCGAGACAAAGCAACAACAAACCAAGCTCACCCATACCACTCGTCATAAAAGGGCCGTAAGACTTGCCAACTGAACAACAAGAAGAATTCAACTATATGGCAAAATTCTTCAATCCTATGGGAAGAATGGAGAAACAGGAGGCGGTGGAGTCTCTACAAAAGCCTCAAGTTTGCAGATTCACATATTGTTTGAGGCTAGGGAAAGACTTGAGAAGTACTTTGGGAACTGGGGCAAATGAGACCATACTTGATTTCAACAGACTTTTTGCCAAAAGAGTTTTTCATGGTGTATCTAAATACACAGCTATGGCATACTGGAAGTGGAAGTTTCCAGAAATCGATTGGAAAGACATTGAAGAGGTTCAGACTACAAAGTTCAAGAGGTACAAAGCTGAATTAAGCAAAATGTAGTTTGTAACCTTTGAATAAAGCTTTTGAACTTATTGCCCTATGATGGATGAATAAAAATTGTTGAGTTTTTGTTCTGTTATTTATGAAAAATTTGGATTACTTATGTTCAGGTTTATGAGGGTTTTGGCATCATCAAAAAGGGGGAAATTGTTAGGAACATTATATTAAGTTTTGACGATGGCCATACTAGCTGTTATAGCAAGCCCGAAATAAGTTAGAATTCTCTGTATAAGTCTTTACTTAGAGGCTGAAGTGTTGTATCAGTTGAGTCAGACAAGTTTTGTACTAGTTGGTAGGACGGCAAAGTAAAAATGTACATTCGGCAGTGAAGCCACCAAGCACCAAAGAGAGAAGCAATGAAGACATTAATGGTCCTGACTTACAACCAAGGAAGTGCAGGATGACCTTGGATAAGTCCAAGTTACACTTTAAGTGATGAAACTTAATATTCAAATATGGTGTACATCGATCCCACCACTAATCAAGGATCGTTGAAGTACAAAGATTCTTCTTGAATCAAGCAAAGAAGAAAGCAATGAATCGGCAAAGTAAACGACTTTCGGTGAGTGAAGACAAAGCGGTGAAGGAAGATCTAAAACGGCTAAGTCGGAAGGATCACTCAATCTGTTGTAAAACGCGAAGTAACACTTCCCGGATCGGTTCGATATAGGTTGAAGATACGAAAAATCATGCATTAAATACACAATCAATAGAGGATCAATCAAGGACGGATTTTCTCGCTATATGTTTGAAAGAAAAATCCGATCATCGAAATCAAGAAGAATGCAATTAATGGGAATAAAAATACAATCAAGGATTATTCCTCATTAATATAGCCAACGGACGGAATTTCAAAATCAAGGTTATTCAAGGCTATAAATAGAAGGCATTGACAGACAAAGAAATAATCGATCCAAAAAGAAAAATCAAGCGAAAAACTCACAACTTAAAAAGCCTTCTCTCTAACTTACAAGGATACATCCAGTGATCAGCTCAGATATCAAAGCTACAAAGTCATATTCAGCACTGAGATTGATCAAGCTAGCGTGTGAATCACATTCACATTAAACTGAAGCAACTGAATCAGAGGCAATCTGAGAAGGAGTTGAACTGTGATAGCCGCCAAGGATTTTGATCTCAGGGAGCAAACAAAAGAGACTCAATCACCAAGGCATGTTGCGATCAATGAGTGATAGTCTTGTAGATTGTGAAGCTTGGGAAGCCAAGGACAATCATACTATTGTATCTGTGAAAACAATAGTGAATTCCTCCGATCATCACAGGAGAAGAGTGGATTAAGGGATTACACCACCCTGAACCACTATAAGCCTTGTGTCAATTTACTTTCTGCAATTTACTTTACAGCATTTATTTAAATTGCCTAGATAATAACTTATATATGTGATCGTCTAAATTGATTTGAAAACAACTTAGTAAGAAGGGACTTATCCGCTGCCCAAAAGCTTTTAAACAAAAGAAAAGTTTTTGAAACTCCACTATAGTCATTCACCCCCCCCCCCTCTGACTATAGTTTCACCCTTCTCTGGGACCAACACCTCCGTTAATTGCGGATCGGTTCCATGAATCACTCCACACATGATACAACTTTTCCCAACATATTTAACACTACCCTCAAGTTGATATAGGGGAATATCAACTTGTTGCACCAAAACCTTCAGGTCTGCTTGCTTGTATAGTTGTTCTTGGTGGGAAACTTAGGCAGAAGAATAGAGTTGGTAAGAATCTATGTTGCGCTGACCATGGAACTGATGGGGATTGGGTTGAGCACTTTGGTGAGGTATTTCTCTCTAACAATGTGACAATCTATCACAATGTGTTTTGTACGCTCATAGATGACTAGATTTTCCACAATGTAGACAACACTTTTGTTGTCACGGAACAGAGGTACCACATTTGTGTGTGTAGTATGTAAGTTTGATAGTAAGTATATGAGCCATTGGATCTCACACGTTGTTAATGCCATGGCACTATACTCAGCTTCAGATGAACTCCTATTGACATTGGGCTGCTTCTTGCTTTTCCAACAGATTAGTGAGTTTTCCAAGAAAACTATGTAACCTGTGATAGATCTCCTTGTAGTACAGCAAGATGCCCGATCTAAGTTTGTAAATGCCTTGATATCCAAGAAACCTATAGAGGGAAACAAAAGTCCTTGTCCTGGAGCCCTTTTAAGATATCTAAGCAGCTTATGTGCAACAGCTAAGTGATTTTTTGTTGGTGAGTCTAGGAACTAAGTGAACTGCTGAACACAGAAAGCTATGTATGGTCTTGTATTGATGCAGGAGGATCCGAGACTTGTTCAAATTATGTTATAAATGGCAGTATTTGTAATTTTCATACTAACAATAAATCCGGGAATGTTTACATTTGATTTTTAGCACATGTTATAATTAGGGGGCTTGATTTCCGCTTGATTAATACTGGGAATAAATTGTGGTTTGTTTTATAATTTTTGGTAATGTTTCATTTGTTCAGCTATAAAAGTCCAGATTGTGGACTTGATTAGGAGAGTTGAATTTGATATAATATAATATATTTCACAGATTTTCCTATGTTTCTATGGTTTTCTTCTCTTGCTTTATTCCCTGCGTCTAACTCTGATGCGCATCAGCATCAATTGGTATCAAAGCATCCGTACGTTCTTGGGACGAGAATAATCAAAAGTCCAAGATGACTTGCGGTTATGTTGGTCGTGTTCGTGGACAGGTTTCGACTGAAAAGTCTACAGGCATCGCGATCCCGTCGACCCATGTTGGATGAAAAAATATCTGCAGTGGCAAATAACAGAGTTAAATCGAGAACTTGTGGACCTCCGCAAGCGAAAAAGGTATCACTCTAATTTCGATTCCAGTTCCAAAAACTCGTATCACAACCATGCTCGGTATCCGGAGCATCGTGATCGAGAAAATCATCGTCAAGACCTCGATGTCAAAATGGAGTTGACCGAGTCGTTTAATGATGATATTTTCATTGAAAATGATCCTATCTTTTTTGATGAATTTGATGGTTACGACAACCCACCCATCTATGATGATGATGGATGTGTTGTTGATGAGAAAATTAAATGGGATAGTGATGGTGAGTTTTTCAAACAAACATTATATGGGATGATGATTGTGTTGAAAACACGACACCTATTGTCAAGAACTTGAAGGAGAAGTTAGTTAGTTAGAAGCAATGCTTAGCTGTTAGGAGCAATGCTTAGTTGTCATTGGGTTGTTAGTGCAGTTAGACTAGCGGTTATTGTTCTATATGTATATAAAAGGTTGTAAAATGGCAATGTAAAGGCTCATTCAGAAAGTTGATAATAAAATCTTACCTTTACCTCCAAAATATCTTCTCTTCTCCTACTCTTCTTTGTTTTCCCCCTCCTTCCCTAACATCTGGTATCAGAGATATCGGTCCTCTGCCATGGCTAATACTCGACTGAAATCTGTTGATGAGCAAACAAAGAAGAACACTAAGGATATTGAGGAGCTGAGTAAAAATATGCAAGATTTAAAGCAGAACTCGCAGGATTTAAAGCAGAACTCAGATGATCAGCTTGCATATATGAAGGACCAGTTTGCTGCCATTTTTGCTATTCTAGCTAACAAAACCGCAATAGCAAATGCAGAGAGATAAACCTTACCGCCATTAACTGATGTTCCATCTTCTAGCTTGGGTATCTTGGGACCTCCTCCTCCACCAGAACAAAGGTATGATAACTTACTAAAACAACCAAAATTCGATTTATCTATGTTCAGGGAGAGAATCTTAGAGCTTGGTTGAGGAAATGCGAAAGATATTTTCAATTTCATTTTGTAAAAGTAGATGAGAAGGTTGCATTAGCAGAATTGTACTTAGATGAACAAGCAGAATTGTGGTATAGTAGTTGGAAGCCGAGTAAGAGATTCATTACTTGGTCCATTTTTTGCAGTGAGCTGTGTAGAAGATTTGCTAACCAGAATTACGATGATTTGGTGGATGAATTCCACAAGTTAAAACAGACAGGATCAGTAGATGCATATCAGGCCAGATTTGAAGAACTTAAGTCCCTTTTGTCCATTAAGAACCCTAATCTGGATGAGGCTTATTTTGTGGCAAGTTTTGTGGGTGGCCTTAAGAAGGGGATCAAATCAATTGTTAGAGTCAACAGACCTATGGATTTATCTACAACATTGGAGTTGGCAAGGGCCCAAGAAGATGTTCTGGAATCATTGAGTCATGGTCCCAAGAACTGTCCAATCTGTGCCTTTTATACAACCAAAAGGAAAAGAAGTCACCAGATACATCACACCAACTGAACTCCAAGACAGAAGGGCTAATGTATTGTGTTTTAAATGCAATGAAAAATATACTCCAGGCCACCAATGTAAGTCTAAGCAACTGCATTTCATTTTGGTGGATGATAATAAAGATGAGGGTTCTGTAGAAGAGATGGTGGCAAGTGATGATCTGGGGACTGAGTTTTCACAGTTATCTCTCAGTACTATGACAGTGCAAGTTAGCTCCAGCACTATCAGAATTCAGGGTATGCTCAAGAAGAAACCAGTGAATATCCTCACTGATAGTGGTAGTTCACATACGTTCCTTGATCAAAAATTAGCCAAGGACCTACAATGCATAGTAGAGGCAACAAAACCCATGGGAGTCACTGTTGCTGATGGCAATAAGATGATAAGTGACAGTGTATGCCCAAATCTCCCTTGAACAATGCAGGGCATTAGATTTTCTCATGATGTGAGGCTCTTAAAATTAGGAGGATGTGAGGTACTTGGGGTAGACTGGATGAAGAGATTTAGCCTTATGGTGTTTGATTTTAACAAAATAGAGTTATCATTTCAAAAGGAAGGGCAGGATATTACTCTTAAAGGTTGTACAAGTGCACCTCAGATTAAGAGCATCAATGGCAAAAATTTGGCTAGAAGTTTTAAACAAGGATTCTGTGGTGCTATGGCATGTGTTAACTTCATTCAACCAGAGGCAGAACTACAAATGACAGAATCTATACCACCTGAAATCAAGAAGGTACTGGACCAGTACACTGACGTTTTTGCCACTCCTACTACACTACCACCTACCAGGGATCTTACGCATAATATCATCCTGAAAGAGGGGACAAATCCTTTTAAGTAAAGGCCTTACAAGTATGGATATCATCAGAAACAATTAGTGGAAAATCAAATTGAGTAAATGCTGAAGCAAGGATTCATTCAACCAAGTCAGAGTCCTTATGCCTCCCCTATTCTGTTAGTCAAGAAGAAGGATGGAACCTGGAGGTTATGTGTTGATTACAGGAAGTTAAATGATCTGACTGTAAAGGATAGATACCCTATTCCTTTAATTGATGAATTTATGGATGAATTAGGCAAGGCCAAATATTTTACCAAGATAGACTTGAGGGCAGGTTTCCATCAAATCGAATGAAGCTCTGATGCTATCCCTAAAATGACCTTTGTTACACACCATGGATATTATGAGTACACAGTCATGCCTTTTGGGCTGACCAATGCCCCTGCTACATTCCAAAAGGCCATGAATGAACTCCTTAAACCCCTACTGAAGGAAGTTTGTGCTAGTTTTCTTCGATGACATATTGGTTTACAGTCCAGATTTACAATCCCACATTCATCACCTGAAATCAGTACAGGATCTATTAAGACACAATACTTTCAATGAAAAGCTCAGCAAGTGTAGTTTTGCACGGACAAGAGTGGAATATCTAGGCCACATACAACAAGGGGAGGTAATGCCTGATCCTCTTAAGATACAAAGCGTGCAACAATGGCCCACTCCTACAAATGTTATAGAGTTAAGAGGATTTTTGGGTTTAACCGGTTTTTACAGAAGGTTCATTCCTTATTATGGTATTTTGGCTAGGCCACTGACTACTCTATTGAAGAAGGATGGTTTTTGCTGGACTGAAGATGCTACCAAGGCATTTGAAGGGCTGAAGCAAGCAATGTGTGCAGCACCACTACTAGCATTACTAGATTTCTCTATACCATTTGTGGTGGAAATAGATGCTTGCTGTAAGGGGTTAGGGGCAGTCTTACAGTAACAATGAAGGCCAATCTCATACCTCAGCAGGGCATTTAATACTAAGGAGATGGGCCTGTCTATATATGAGAAGGAACTACTTGCTGTCATTATGGCTATTAACAGGTGGAAACACTATCTACAAGGGCAACAATTTATAATCAAAACTGACCAGCAATCTTTGAAGTACTTACTTGAGCAAAAGTTTACCAATGCCTTGCAACAAAAGGGAATTACTAAACTCTTAGGATTGGATTTCAAGATTGAGTACAAGAAAGGTAAGGAGAACATAGTGGCAGATGCACTTTCTAGACAACCAATGCAGCATGACACTACTATGGCTATTACAACCATACTACCTACCTGGATGTCAAGAATTATTGACAGCTATACAGGGGATGATGAGGCCCAGTATAAAATCAGTTGTGTGCTCCTAGACCCTAGCACTGAGCCTGACTATACTCTACAACAAGGGATACTCAAATATAAAGGGAAGATTTATGTGGGTAGTGCTGGTCACTTGAGACATGATATCATGTCCCAACATCATGAGAGTCCTATTGGTGGCCACTCAGGCATTTGGGCATGTCTACAGAGGATCTCCTCTAGTTTCTATTGGCCTCACATAAGAGATGATGTCAGGACACTCATCCAGTCCTGTACAGTGTGCCAACAATGTAAAAGTCTCCATGAGCATCCACAGGGATTACTACAACCTTTGCCTAGGCCTGGCAGCATATCAGTATGGACTTCATTGAGGGACTTCAAAACTCTGAGGGAAATGAGGTTATCATGGTTGTAGTGGATAGATTTACAAAATGGGGTCATTTTGTTCCGTTGAGAAGGGGATGTACAGCAGAATCTGTGGCAGATGCATTTTTCCACTAAGTTTACAGATTACATAGCTTGCCAACTACTATAGTTAGTGACAGAGATAGTATCTTTACTAGTGAATTTTGGCAGCACCTATTTCAGTTGGCAGGGGTCGAGCTGGCACTCAGTTCTGCATACCATCCTCAGACTGATGGACAAACAGAAAGGGTTAATCAATGCTTGGAAATGTACTTGAGGTGTATGTGTTTCCAAAGGCCAAAACAGTGGTCGAAATGGTTAACACTGGCTGAATCTGGTATAATACCAACTTCCATACAGCATTACAGACATCTCCTTTTGAAGTACTTTATGGTTACAAGCCTACTACTATACCAGTGGGAAGTTCAGTGGGGGAGCAGCTACTACAGTAGATGAATTTCTCAAACAAAAACACTTACTCACTAGGGAGCTGAAAGAGAATTTGGAGCATGCACAAGCTAGAATGAAATATTTTGCTGACAAGGGAAGGACAAACAGAGAATTCCAAGCTGGTGATCTAGTTTTCTTGAAGTTTCAACCCTACAGGCAAAACACATTGGCTTTGAGAAGGAACCTAAAGCTATCAGCAAGATACTTTGGTCCTTACAGAGCTATTAAAAAACTTAGTCATGTGGCCTACAAACTACTCTTACCTGAAGGCTCTAGACTGCATCCTGTGTTTCACATATCATTGCTAAATAAATACAAAGGAGCTCACATTCCAGTGTCATCCCATCCTCCTATTACATCATAGGATGGACAGTTGACCATATATCCAGAACATATTTTGGATATCAGAACAGTCAAGAGAAGAAATGCAGCAGTGGTTCAGTGGCTTATGAAATGGATTAACCTGGATGAAGCAGCATCTACTTGGGAAGATGCAGACTATATCAGTGCCAGGTTTCCAGAGTTCCCTCCACCATGAGGTCATGGTGTTGCTCAAGAAAGGGGGGATGTCAGGAACTTGAAGGAGAAGTTAGTTAGTTAGTTAGAAGCAATGCTTAGCTGTTAGGAGCAATTCTTAGCTGTCATTGGGTTGTTAGTGCAGTTAGACTAGCGGTTATTGTTCTATATGCATATAAAAGGTTGTAAAATGACATTGTAAAGGCTCATTCAGAAAGTTGATAATAAAATCTTACCTTTACCCCCAAAATATCTTCTCTTCTCCTACTCTTATTTGTTTTTTTCCTCTCTTTCCCTGACACCTATCTACGATGATATTATTATTGAAATAAAGGATGTCTTTTTTGAAGATAAGATTGACTTCTACCTTACTCATCTTCAATGATGCCAAATATGTCGTTGATGAAATTTTATGGGACGACGATGTTTGTGAATCTTACCCAATTTTTTATGATTATGAGGATAGAGAGATTGTCGAAGATGAGAACGTGTGGAATGATCACTCAGAGTTGAGACGGTCTTCAATTACTAGTGGCGAAATATCTCTATCTATTGATCTGACCAAGGAATGTAGGTTTGAAAATGAAATGTTTGGTGATTACACATTGCAATTAGGCCATAAAGATGATGTTGAAGATACATGGAAACAATTGGAAAACTTCTATACCAACTCAAAGGAGAATCAAATAGAGAGTTATTTAGTTTTCAATGCACCAAATTTAAAGATGGTATTTGATGTTTATATTGGGAGATATGTGTTTGCTTTTGTACTTTTTACCAATCATTTGAATGATTATGGATGTAAAGTCGATGCTTGAAATCATGTGTGTGTGAGGAGTTGAAGATGTGATAAACTCAAACTCTCCCACATTAGAAAGATGGGAGACTTGAGCACCATATTTAAGTGCTAGTGTGACACTTATGGATGTGCCCTAAGGGGCAAAGCACTTTTATGCAGGAAAAAAGGACTTAGATTATTCCACGCGCGTGCCGCCGTCGTCCGGCCGGCTTGGATCGGATGTTGATAGTAATGTTTCGATAAAATTTCTTTATGAAATTAACAAAAAATTAATTTTTATTTTTGTCATGTGATTGTGTCATCCGATACAATTAGAATTAAAGAATTCGTGTAATTGAGTCATCCGACCAGTCAGAATTCAAAGATGCGTCATCCCCGGTGTGCGTGGCAATAATAGGGTCGGCCATAATGACTTTTCTAGAGGGAAAAGTCGGCCAACCTGTGTCATTCAACCAATCAGATTTGAGCGTTGACTCATCCTTTCCACTATATAAAAAACCCAATGGATGAAGGTTAGAGTATTCAGTTTTCTTTTGTTTTTTCCACCACAAAGAGTCTATCATATAGATCTAGTTATTGAGTCGAAGAGAAGTCCGAGCACTCTGTAAGTTCACCGGAGCTCGGATTTTTGAATTTCCTCTAAATTCGAGACGTGAGGCCGTTGTATCTTGGGAGACAGTTTCTACTACCGTGAGCACCATACCGGAGAAATTTGTCTTAAGGAAAGAATAACTACTCGCCTCGGTTTGATCTCTAGTCCTTTATTTTATGCATCATACTTTTATTATTCATTGTTTATGTCAGATATGTACGGTAGTACTTATTTTGGTAGATCTAATAAATAAAACCAACTTTGTTTTCGTTATATTTATTTCTGATTTTATTTTTCGTAAATTACGAATCTGTTCCGTAAATGACACCACACACGATACATTTTCCCAACAAATATTGAGAATAAATCGTGATTTATTTTATTTTAGGTAATATATCGTTTGTTCAGCTATAAAAGTTTGGCTTGTGGACTTGATTATGGGAGTTGAATTTGATATAATATAAAACATTTCAGAGATTTTTCGATGTTTCAATGGTTTTCTTCTCTTCCTTTATTCCATGCGTCTTACTCTGATGCGCTTCGGCATCATGTATTACTAAGCTTAAGTAGTTTCCCCACAAGGCTTTTATAATATGTATTGTCCTCTAAAGGAGGAGAATCTTTCGAAGCTAATTTAACTTTTGGATCCATTGGTAAAGCAGAGGGCTTGGCACCTAGATAATCATACCATTTCAAGAGATCCGTGCAATATTTTTTTTGATTCATTACGATCCTATCAGTGGATCTGGAAATCTTATACCCTAAGAAGTATTTGAGTGGCCCTATATCTTTAATAGTGAATGCTTGATGCAAAAAAATCTTTTAGGTCTTGTACATGCCCCATGTCAGAACTCCCTACTATGATGTCATCCACATATACAAGGAGTGCCACAAAGTCAGTTCATTCTCCTTTAGTGAAGAGCCTATGATCATACATAGATTGTGTATAGCCTGGTGCATTAAGTGCCTCTGTGAGTTTAGAATTCCATTGTCTATTAGCATGTCTAAGGCCATATAAAGACTTAGTCAATCTGTAGACCATATTATTTTAAAGGCAATCAAAGTCCGGAGGTGGTCTCACATAGACCTCTTCATCTCGAATCACTATGGTGAATGGCATTATTTACATCCATTTGATGTAAATTCCATTTCTTGGTTGATGCTATGCTCAAGAATAACGTTATGGTGGACATTTTAGCCACATGAGAGAAGGTTTCAAGAAAATCTATTCCTTCAGTTTGAGTGTAGCCCTTGGCCACAAGTCTAGCTTTATATCTTTCTATGCTACCTTCAATCAACCTTCGTCTTTATCTTGTAGACCCACTCACAACCAATAGGTTTCTTGCCTTTGGGAAGTTTAACAAGAGACCAAGTGTTAGTCTTATGCAATGCGTCCAACTCTGCTTGCTTAGCTTGCTGCCATGTTTCATGTTGAGCAGCTTCTGAGTATGATGTAGGCTCTTGATCACAGGATAATTTGTGGGGAAAGGTTTTGTAATCTGCAGATAAATTATCATAAGTTATGGCTTTATCTATAGTGTGAGGAGTAGTAAACATAGTGCCTAATCTTGTCTAGTAGTCATTGCGATATATAGGCAGTCTCCTATCTCTATTTGACCTTCTAGCTGTAGGAATTATGGGATCATGTACTACAAAAGGATTGGCAGAAGAGTGATTTGTTGCCTCAGAAACAGAACCTTCATGTGCAGAAGTAAGAATATCAAAATTTTCATTCTGAAAGATGGAATAGGTAAAACAAAACTTTCATCAGTCTAAAGATCATTATCAAAACATGGGAAAGTATTTTCATAAAAACTAACATCTCTAGAAATGAAATAACCCTGATGTGATATTAAAAAATATCCTTTTGTATAAGGTGAAATTCCTCAAATACACACATTTCCTGCTTCTTCTGTCAAACTTGCCCCTACCTTGAACATTAGTACATGCAAAAACTAAACAACCAAAGACTTTAAGATCATTATACACAGGTTTCACAACATATGGAGTAGTATTCTTCAATAAAGGGGTGGGAGTAATGTTGATTAACATGGCAGCATGTTGCAAACAAAAACCCCAATAAGACATTGGGCGACCTGACTGAAACCTAAGAACCCTTGCAACATTAAGTATATGTTGATGTTTTCTCTCAACTACACATTTTGTTGTGGTGTATTGACACTAGAAGTCTAATGTACAAAGCCTTTATGAGCATAGAAAGAATCCATCTTGTACAATGCCTTTATGCCTTTATGACCATTATTTGATCTTATTCTTTTAATTGCAATGTAAAACTGTGTATACACATTATTACAAAAAGTTTGAAGCAAATTTATGGTTTCAATTTTAGACTTCAGTAAAAGCACCCGAAGAAACCTAGAACAATCATCCACAAAAGTAAGTATGTATAATTCACATCATAAGTACAGTATTTATTAGGACCCCAAATATCCACAAGCAACAAGTCAAATACATGAGCAGCAACAGAAAAACTAAGAGGAAAACTTTTGTATAGTAGGATCAGACTTATTCAAGACTTGAATCCTTTGGGTTGAGGGGTCCCCAGCCTGTAGTGCCACAGCAAAAGGTCAAGAATCACTGAAGCAGCACAAGTAACAAAAGGATCATTCACAGAATTAGGAGATTCAGCAATCAAAATTTATAGGCCTTGCTTTAGATCAGCTGAACCAATCAGTCTCTTCAAAGTGGTGTCCTGCACAAAACAAACATTAACCCCGTAAGACAAAGAATAATTTTTACCAGCAGTAAGCCTTCTAACTGAGAGCAAATTATATGCAAACTGTGGAACACAAAACACATTGTCTAATACCAAATCTGCATTTATCCTAACTTGCCCTGTATGAGTACCACTAGCATGTGCACTAGTGGGCAAAGTAACAGTAAGGCCTTGAACAGATATAGCATTAATCATAAAAAAAACAAGGAATAAATGACATGATCTGTAGCACCTGAGTCTACTATCCAGTCATAGATAATACATGGAGTCTGAACTGCAGTATGTACATTAGTTGTCATGCTGATCACACTGAAAATGGTACTATAAATCATACTCTCAGTTGCCCCGAATCATGCTCAATTGATTAGTGATAGATGGAATATTGTACGTGATACGTAACGATTGCCTAATACCGGTTCCTCGGTTAGCAATTCTGCATCTGTACATTTTATCCCGATATTTGGTACTGTTTTGTCTCGTTTTATGTGATTTTCTGGAATACCATAATATGGGCTAAAGAAGTGGATCCGGATTAGAGAAAGAAACATTGGGCCGAAGTCAGAAAAAGTTAATACGAATTCTGCTGGACCAGAAAAGAAGAAAATAGTCCGGAGGCTGCAGGAACCCTAGCCGCAGCCGCGGCATCTTGGAGAGCACAAAAATCAGGGAGCCGTGATTTGTGTTAAGTCGGTTAGGGTTAGCTTATCTAAGTCGGTTTACAGCTCTATAAAAAGCTGTGTGATTTCATTGTACACAACAACTCTTGATTTATACATACTTTTTACTAGATCTATGAAATAAAGCATCGTTTGTGTTTAATTTGAGTTCGTTGCTTGGTTATCTCCTCCAATCCATCAACTAGCTTGAGTTGATCAAGCTAGTCGCCATTGATAAAGGTATGAAGCTTTGAACGTTCCTTCGTTAATCATGCTAGATTTAGTTAGATTAACGTGTTGTAATTAATCAGCATGTCTAAACGAATCATAATTAACTAAAGTAATCAGAATAGAACGATGTAGATTTCAGAATTAGGAACCATCACCGCTGGTCCTGCGATGGTCTATATCGCAGCCGCGACACCCTAGGTCCCCCTAATCTAAAGATTCGGCGTTAGCTACGTTGATCGACAGATTTAATTAACAGTAGGTTAGATCTGGCCAATCTGCTTATTGTATTCGTAAAATAACATGATGGACTTGCAAGGTGAAGTGTTCGTTTGGACATAGTTTGATCAATCCACAGGAACGTGCTAGTCAATCCACGATAGCTGCTTAGGGAGGTACTCGATTTGCACCGGCAATCTCTAATACTTATTACGTGTGAGTTGATACAACCAACGAAGGATGTTAACTGCACATAGACGTCTATTGTCCTTTCAATGGAAGTAGAGAATTAGAAAACATTCTGGTTAGTCTAGGTAATTATGAGGAAGGTAGACATAAAGATTAATGACACCAAGTTAGGAGATCGGAGAGGAGAGATACACCAATTACCTTTTCTGTATTTATGTTGGTCAAGGGACCGTTATTTGTCTTCTTGTCTTGACTTAATGTTTATTATCTATGTTGCATTGTCTCTGTGGGATCGACCTTGACTCGCATCTACTATACCACGATTGACCTAGTACTCTTGCTAGTATTTTGTGCGTATTAGTTGCTTACACGCGGATCACATGCCTACTGCCTAGCCTTGAGAGTCAGAAATTTGAACATTTCTCAGAATGTCCATTATTTGTTCATACTGAGACCTAGACATAGTATTGACATTGGGATGACCACCCTCCAACTAGTTAGGAGCAAAGGCATCTGAAACAGAGCTCCCTACATCAGCATCACTAGGAAGAAACTTTGGATCCAAACCAACATTATAGGCTTGAATTTGAACCCTGCCTCTGTATCTAGAACCATTAGAGTAGCCATATTTTTATACCACTTATCAATTGTATGGACTTCCCCACCACAATAAGTACACTGAGGCTTCTTACTACCTCTACCAGTACCAAAACCCCTACATGTGCCTCTACCACCGGAAACACCAAACTGAACATCCAAAGAAACAGAATCTTGAGAGTCTTTCCTAGAACCAGAAGCAGAAGTACTCAAAACTACCTTATCTGCATTTGAATCTGAGTAATTGAGCTGACTCTCATGTTGCGAAGCCATGTTAAAAATTGTCCTAATGTCTGGTATGAGCTTTGTCATCAAAACCTGGGATCTGACATTACTGAACACATCATTCCACCCTTTTAAAAACCTAATCACATAATCAGTATCATTTTGTTCTTTGTATATAGGCAACGCTGCACAAGTGCAGGGAGGAGTGAGTCTTAGAATTAACAATTGATCCCATAATCCTTTCAGTTTAGTGAAATATTGTGTGGCAGTCATAGAACCTTGCTAGTAGCATAGATTTCTTCTTGAAGATTAAAATGCCTATAGGATTTCCAGTTCCAAACCTATTATCTAAATATAACCATATCTCATGAGTTGTATTCAACCAAACAACAATTTGGGAAATAGAAGGGTCCAAAGAATTAACTAGCCACAAGTTGATACGAGATCATTACATTGACACTAGATCTCGTAATTCCTATATGTCTCTGTTGGTTTAGGAAGTGTACCATCAACAAACCGCAGCTTCCCCTTCATAGACAGCACCATGGAAATGCTCTCTTCCAACAATGATAGTTCTCAACTCATTTAAGCTCCGGCTGAACAATAATAGAGGTGGGATTCTCCCTAGGATGAATGTGGTAAGGATTAACCACAACGTTGCCAGGATCAGCAAGATTAGGAGCTTCCATTGCTAGAAAAATGGGCAAGAAGCAAGAAGAAACACAAGAAACTGGAAGAGAATAACCCAAGAACTTCAAAGAAGAAAAAATTACTACAGAACGGAAGCTATAAGCTCTGATACAATTACCAGAAAAGAGAAGAACAACAGCTGAGATGAAGAAGAAGAAGAGTAATGAACTATATGAAAGATCTGTTGCAATGATTACATAAGGGTTAATCTTACTCTTAGCAGTTTATCTACCTATATATACTGCTAGTACATCAAAGGAGCGGTTAAGAATCAGTTACAACCATCTAACTAACTATAACCAACTTCTTTGTAAGGTGCTCGACCTAATGTCTATGAGAGAATAAGTAGTCCTGCACCATAACCTTCAAATCTCCTGGCTATATTTAACATCCCTTATCCCCTGGATATGGCCTAGTGGTGAGGAGCTGGGGTGTTGTAATGACAATCCGACCTAAGTTCTAAGTCGAGATGACGATTCCCGTAAAGGGTTGATTTCAGATGGCTAAAAACTCCAGATGATGAATCAAGACATGCCCTCGACTCTAAGCTTCTGCGCTCTCGATTAACCTTTCATCGCATTCCTCATGGGGACGGGCGGCCTTACTAAGCAGGGTTTAACTGTTTTTTATATTTACCATCCCTTAAATAAAAATCTGGACTACTTCTTCAACAACCTAAAAAAGAAAGATAAAAGAAAAAGAAAAAAAGAAAAAAACAGGAAATGTGGACTTTGTTTTGCAACTACTTTGAATGGTCATACATGGACCTAGATGTCAAGTTCAAAAGGTCCCGCCGCTTACAAACATGGTCATAAAGCAAAGCATAAAAAGGAAAATAGGTAAACGGGAATTCTTATATTCTACCACCAACAAAAAAAAATAAATTTATTCTACAAATTTTATTCAACGGTTTAAAATTTGATTTGCAGGTATGTGTAGAAGAACTCTGGGTCTGGGCAGAGATATGTTTTTCAAGAAATTTATCTAAAAAACAACAACGACCAATATTTTTTTTTGTTTTAAATATTATTAGGATATTATTATTTTTTTATTTTTTGTTGATAACTTAGGATATTTTTTGAATGAAAAATCATTTTAGGATTGATGTTATATTTTCTAATGGTATCACACGGCAAATTGAGGCACTGGGTCAAAATGACACACATGGGCAATCAGGACAACTTTAATTTTATTTGGTTTATAAGGACAAAAATAATAATCCCTCCTATTTTTTAAAGTCATTTTTCAGAATTTGCTTTGTTTTTATTTATCTGTAATTTTACAATATTAATTCAGCATTTATTACTTCATCCCACATTTACCCTTCATTTTAATAAGGATAGTGATACATCCACAGTGGATATTCACTACGCATTCTTGTCAATTCATTTTAATGGATACACTTTCATCATTGGTCGCCCTTTATGTAGTGTATGTGCACTACACAATATGTGTAGTGCACGCATATCATTTTCCTTTTAATAACCCAAATTTTAGTACAATTTTCTATGCACAAGGGTGAAGGCTAATTTTGTTATTTTACTCTTTTTTGCATACATTAATCACTTTCTTGTCATGTGAAATTTCTCTCTCATGATGATAAAAAAAACGCGGAGGAGTAAAAGCATATGGTTCTTGGGGTGGTGGAGGAATTGGTGGAGGTGGTTCAAGTGGAGATGGTGGAATTTGTGGAGGTGGATTTTGATTATGGGAGATTTGTTCGGCTTGGGCATTTCCATGTTCTTGCCCGCCTTGTACCATTCCTCGTATCTCGTCCATCTTTTCAACTTGATGGGATGATTCTTGTGAAGAAGCTTCACCAAGATCCAACTCACGATATGCTTGACCAACCTTTCTCTCAACTAATCGATCCCTAATATAAGTGTTAATATCCGGGATGTAAGGAGTATCGGGGGCCTTGCCTCGTTGAGAACAGCTCATCCACTGCAAGATAGAAAACAACAAGAACACAATTAGTAGCACTTGTTGACTTACCAAAGATGTAATTCCCAAAGAAATAAAAAGAAAAGATTATAATAGATCGACTTAATCCCAAAACATTTAAGCTAATGTAAGTATTAACCGTTACACAATCCCCGGCAATGGTGCCAAAAACTTGATCGGCCTTTTTCTAAGTGTCCAATCTTACCAGCAATGTACCGGGTCAATTGTAGCCTAGAAATGGTGAGTCAAGGTTGTATCCCACAGGGATGCCAGTTAAGTACCAAAATCACTTGCTCGTTTGGTTTAGGCAACAAAGACTAAAGGGGAAGACTATATACAAAAAATGAGAAACGATGTCACTCCACCACTCACCACCTAATTGCCACCAAAAGAGAAAATAAAAGAAGTAAAATCTAAGGCTAGCCAAGACAATGGTCATACTGATAGAGTAGTTCTTGTGGCCTTTTGTTAATTTAATGGAGGAAACCTCTAATCTAGTAATCAAGCCCTTAAAACCGGTACGCTTCTACAACTATGCGTACTCACAAGCCTACTTAGCAGACCGACACTGCGTCACTGTTTCGATTTTAACTTTCATGCAAGCGGAATAAACATGATGAAGCTCTATGGATGTGTAGACAAGCTACAAACCCCACTTAGGAGATCGACATTGTGTTAAGGTTCGATTTTACCTACTGGTTCCCTTGCCCCTTTTTCCACACAAAGAATCTTCTCCCGATCTCATCTATGTGTGTGTGTGTGTGTGTGTGTGTGTGTGTGTGTGTGTGTGTGTGTGTGTGTGTGTGTGTGTGTGTGTGTGTGTTAATGTTAGGCAATGAGTCTAACACAACTAACAATGAGCATAAGCAAGGAAAATTAAATTCACAAGTGCAAGCAAATAAATTACCCACTAACCACAAGATTATACAATATTACACATCACATTTCTTGGGTTAGATTTCTACATCTTCATCTCATCCTCTCCAAATGGGTTTTACAACACCCAAGAAGATGAAGAATCCAAGTATAGATCTAACTAAAACTAACACAAAAAGAGAGGAAATTAAAGAGAAATTAGCTAAATAAGAAATTACCCATATAAAAATCCACTTCTTTTTGTTAAAGTTAATTCTCATTAAAATTAAACATCTGCTATCAAAACAAGGATAATAGAGGGGAGGGGGTTGTGTAACCCAGTTACAATATCCGGAAAGAGAATTAGGGATACTAAACCCTAGTTTAGCCAGCCTATCTTCTAAGTTATTACAATTTCTCCCAATTAATTGAAAAGTTTTTTCATTCTACGGATTCTCAGAACCATTGACCCCAACGTCGAGTTGTCTTCCTCATCTGAATTGAGTCTTCCAACACACAGAGCAGAGTTAGATTCCACAATCACTTGATCACTCCATATTCTTGCAGCTTCCATCATCCCTCTTAGAATTGTTGTAAGTTCAGCAAATTCCACAGACGCTACCACACCAATATTCATTGAGATAGCCATAACCAGCTTCCCTTCATGATTTCTCATCGCTACTACAATCGCTCCATAGCCATTTTGTACGCTTGCATCTATATTTACTTTCAGTAAACCCGCTCTAGGTTTGATCCATTTCATCGGAATGATTCCAGCACAGTCAGAGAAGGTATCAATAGAGTTTGCCTTTTGAAATTCCTCTAAAAAGATCATTGCTTGATGAGGAATTCTAATCGGCGTCGGCGGAGTTCCCTGGAAGACAACTCTATTTCCACCCAGCCATACATACCATATCATCATGAAGAACAAATCTGCATTAAGGAGGGGGGTCACTAGATAAAAGCATAGCTCCAAAAAACTTTCAAATTCCGTATTTGCAATCAGATGAAATTCATGTTAAGATCTCCACATATGTGAAATACAGTTGCAATTGAACAAGCAATGGCGCCAAGTCTCTAATTCAGATTTGTAGATAGGGCAAATTCCATCTTAAATGCGTCTTTTACTCAGATTGAGGCCTATTAGGAGTGAATATGTTGCTACTCTCCAAGAAAATGCCTTGACTTTTGGTGGGATTTTTCGAGACCATAGGTAACTCAAGGATTTTGGGTTTGCCATTGAAGTAGTTGCTTCTTCTTTACTTTGAGTCTGATGTATAATAGATTGTGCCAACTTGTATCCGGATTTGACTGTGTAAATTCCTTTTTTTTCATAGTGCCAAATAACTCTGTCTGTATTTGCTTGGGTACTGATAGGGATTCCTTTAATCGCTTTTGTTTCATAAGGTAGAAATGTATGTTCCGGTAATTGCACATTCCAGTTTCCACCTTTAATTAGCTGGTCCACTGTCTGTAAATGGCTAAGATGACCAAAAGTAGTTATGGTGAACTTTGGTTCTAATGGTATCCAAGGTTTAGTCCATATGTTAATGGAGTTGCCATCTCCAACAGCCCATCTAATCCCTTTTAGTAAGAGATCATTCCCAACCAGTAGGCTTCTCCATAAGTATGAAGGTCTTGACCCTTGCTTTGACTCTAAGAAAGATGATTTCATATGGTATTTAAAACATAGTATCTGACTGACTAAAAAGAGAGGGTTAGATACAATCCTCCATCCTTGTTTAGCAAGGAGTGCATGGTTGAACAGTTCTAAGTCCTTAAACCCCAGACCACCCAATTTTTTTGGTTTGCAGATCTTGTCCCAGGATAACCACGCGGTAGGATGCCCTTCTTGATTGTTTTTCCCCCACCAAAACTTCCTTATCATTACAAGGATCTCATTTAGCAGCTTCTTTGGTAGAAGAAAGCACTGTATCACATACACAGGTATTGCTTGTAGAACAGCCTTGATTAGGACCTCCTTCCCTGCAGTAGTTAAGTACATTGTTCTCCAACCATTAAGTTTCTTGCAAATCATATCCGTTAAGTACTTGAAGCCTTCATACCTATATATATTTTCCAATCATGAAAGGTACGCCTAAGTATTTACCTTCAGAGTTTCCAACAGGTATCCCTAGAGCTTGAATGATAGGCATCCTGACATCATTATCTAGATTTTTGTTGAAGTAAGCATTTGACTTGGAGAGATTAACTTTCTGGCTTGAGATCAGCTCATACTTCTCCAGGATATTTAGGATAGTCTTTGCATTTTCCATTGTTGGAAATAAAATTTGAGTTTTGATGATAATTCTATTTAGTTACTTGTTTATTTACACCCCATTGATGAAATGTTGAAAATAGCTGTAATAGTAAAAATCTAAAAGATGTCTAGAACTGAATGTATAGGTTTTAGTAGAGTCTGATAATTGTATAGGTTATATCAGACAAGCACTGTAATAGTTAGAGTGTGGTAAAACTAAAAATTGGAAATCATCTAGAAAACTGGATATTGACTTAAACTGAAGAGTCATCAGAACTAAGAACTGAAGAAGGTAAGTTCACTAAGGGACACAGACTCGGTTGACTTATCTAGAAGATTGAAGAACCGAGGGACACAGACTCGGTTATAGAAGATTGAAGAAATGAGGGATCAAACTCAGTTTATGAAGATTAAAGCCGAGACTATAAGTTAGAATTCAGGTAAGTCTGTGATGGCCTGAACTGACTTTATGGATCTTGTAAGAAGACCTAAGAATCATAATGACAATGATAGCTTAGATGATTTATTAAAGCAAATGGTTTACTCTGATTAAGTCATACAAAATCAGATGAATAGAGTACTAAGTTTTGAAGAAGAGTAAAAAAAACTCAGTTAATGCTCTAAGTTAGTTAACAAACTGATAACTAACACACTCAGTATAAAACTGATCAGGATACTCAGTTTTATAGTCAGTCATCCAAGAAACTGAACCAAATATGAATGTTACAAATCAAGGAATTTTATTGGATGAAGAACTGACATGTCAGAACGGTCGCTGAGATCTGACATCTGAAAATATAGACTTTGATACAATTCAAATTCAAGCAGGATGAACGTTGGACCTCACACTATAAATAGAGGACTTGGCATCAAGGATCATGAAGGATGCAGGTTCTTAGATCTAAACGAGTTAGATCTACGCGCAGCGGATGGATCACGACTTATATATCACAATACATAATTAAAGGACTTAAACTACTACAAGGGGGTTAAGATCATGTTACCAATAGTAGGAAGAGAAGCCAAGATCTTCCGATGTGTTCTCCAAACGGCCGTTGGTGGACACCCTTCTTGATACACGAACCTCCTTGATATGCAACACCAAGAAATACTTGTAGTTTTTCTTCTTCTAAAACCCAAGACAAGAAAACTAATTATTTCTCTCTTTTTGGTGGTCAAGTCGAAATTTTCAATGCCTAAGGCTTGGGAGAACTCTCTTTATATAGGAGAGTAATCCTTGTCCTCCAAGGATTAAATAATTAAGAGATAATTATTACATTAATCCTTTATTCCAAATAAAAGATAAATAAAATGATTATCCCAAACAAATTAGGATAAATCATATTATTATCTAATATTCCATGAATTATCATTTAACAAATAAAAGATAAATCACATGTCAAATAATTATCCAAGAAAACTAATTTCTCTCTAATTAAATGACATATATTGGCGCCACCATTAAGGGTCACTAAGCCCACATAAAATGTCTTTTATGTGTATTATATTATTTAGCCCAACTAAATAATATACATGCATATCAATTAATTAGCCCAGCCAATTAATTATCACTGAGGCCCAAATAACAAGATTATTAGTCCGAATTACAGAAGCCACATCGGGGACCATGGACCTATAACCAGTAGCTCCAATAATTAATTATTCATCGAACCGAATAAGTACATTAATTATTAATTCCGGGATTACGCCACCATAAACCCGGAACTGAACTCTACCGATTATAGATGTATACTTATACTCAACCCATAGAGTGAATAAGCTTCCATCGATATAATCACTACATACGGATTAACCCTCCATAGACTGTCCATTCTGAGTGTGATATCTCCGTAAACCCGACACGGAATATCTTATCCTTATTTACCATTAACCCCCTGATGATCAATTAGTTCACATATCTGACTAGTGATCAATTAGTCTAATATGAACTCCCGGGATCGATCACTTTCTTAAGGCTAACAAATAAGGGATCACACTCTACTTCCCGCAGAAGGAATGGATTTCATGTCTGTGAAAATCGAACTACTCACTCAAATCCGGAGATAGTGCCAATGAGAAGTGGCTTGGAACACATATTTAAGTGAACCGTAACTAACACATCAAACACTACCCGGGACAAGCGGCACCTCGTGATCACCTCGAGATTAAGGTTGATCCATATATGATCATCTAATGATTTAATAAGATTCCTCGATTACGGAATTATATCGAAAATACAGATTAAATCGGTCCAAATTTCTATATGAATGCCATCATATATAAATACCCCACGTAGGTACCCTCTACCGACAATCCGATAAGACTATCACACCCTAAGGTGTTCTCAGGCGCATTATTGGTGTTTTAATCAAGAGACCCTAAACTCTGATTAAGTTCACCACGGACTAACAGTTTAAGTATATCACCACTAACTCAATCCTCACGTGTAATCCATACACTGAGTTAAGTGGTTACATTCAGATATATTTAGGGTTTGCAGCAGTGTATTACTTTACAAGCACAAAGCAAGTAATAAGGTGAGATAAATTCTGTCATTCATTATTAAAAAACAATTACACAAATTGTCTTTCGGGCACTACACCTAACAGATCAAACAACGAATTAACGTGAATACAAGTATTATTGTGCCCAAGTCCTGTTCATCTGAATTGCTATCACTCTTTGCGCTCAACCAGATCACATATAGAATTCTTCAAGTGTTCAAGCTACATAGATCAAATATAGATTTCGACACTTAGAAGAACCACAAGCAAGAATCAATTTATTGATTCTCATCCCAACTTTGATTTTTATCAGAGGTTTAGACTGTGAAGCAATCCGGTCAAGGATTTGCCAAGGACAGTTGTTGTTCAGCAGTCGGGTAGACTATGTTTGTGGTGGAGCTGGAGAAGAGGCAATAACAACCCTCTAAGGACCAGTGTTCAAGCAATTACAGAGCAGCAATCCTACATGTTCTATAGTTGTTTAGATAGTGAAGCTAGGGATTATTCAAGGACTATCGTTTAGGACTTTTTGTAACAGCGTACCTCAGAAAGTTCTAGTGGAATTTTCCTCCTACATCACAGGGGAAGAGTGGACTGACAGGATTACCCCACCTGGAACCACTATAATTCTTGCCTTATTTACTTTACGCATTTACTTTCTGTTATTTAGTTTACTCATTATTTGTGATTGTTTCCATATAAGTTTTTCATAAGGCATAACTGAACAAACTGACTGTTATACACACTCACGAGCTTCAAAACCGAGATTCACGTAAGTCGATTTAGCATACTCAGCTTTTTCTTTGAAACAACAAGATCCAGATAAAGGCTGAAACTTAAATCCGCTACCGGTTGACTCAGTTTTGTTATAAGCCAGTTTGACTTAGACTCATCTTAGTCAGCTCAACTCCACACAAGTTTAAAACTGAACTAATAAGTCTTATAATCTAGTTTTTGGTGACAAGTTTATTCACCCCCCCCCCCCTTTAAACTTGTGTCAGCCTTTCTAAGGGACCAACATTCATATCTACCTTTGCAAAAAGAATGCTATCATTTGCAAAAAGTAGATGTGATAAACAAGGGCCTCTTTTACCAAATCTGTAAGGTTTAAGGGATCTAGGGAGAATAGAGTGCTTTATAAAAGCAGAGAAGCCCTCTGAGCAAATAATAAAAAGAAATGGGGACAAGGGGTCTCCTTGTCTAATGCCCCTGGTTGGCCAGAATCTTGGTGAAGACTGGCCATTGACAAGTACCTGAAAAAATGTTGATTTAACACATTTCATAACCATCCTAGTGAAAGCCAAATGGTAGTTCATCCTCAAAAGAACAAGTTCAAGATAATCCCATTCAACCCTATCAAAATCTTTCATCATATCAAGTTTTATAGCCATATGAACCTTGCAATACATTCCAGTTCCACTCAAGGTGTGAAAAGCCTCAAATGCTACTATAGCATTATCAGTGATTAGTCTTCCTTTCTGAAAAGCACTCTGGGAGCTATCAATGACATCTTCCAAAGTTAGTTTCAATCTGTTTGCCAACACCTTAGAAATGATCTTATAGACAGTGTTGCTCAAGCTAATTGTTCTGAAATCTTTTAAGAAAACAACCTGTGTGATCTTAGGAATCAGAGCTATAAAGGTATCATTAATATCAGAGAAATCCATGCTATTATTTAGAACATTCATGAGGAAAGGAAGGATAGCTACCCTATAAACATGCCAATGTTTGTGCAAAAAATGGTATGCATACCATCAGGTCCTGGGCTTTTCCTCCCAGGAAAATGTTTAAGGGCCTTTACAATTTCTACCTCAATATAGAGTTCTTGCAGAAAAGAGTAATGTCTACCAGAAATTTTATTAAAAGGCAAATCGTATAATAAAGCATGCAAAAGCTCCTATCTTGAGTACCAGCACTGAAAGAAAATAGCTTATCATAGTAGTTCATAGCATAGTTCTTCATGTCATCCTGATCCTCTATCATATCTCCATTTTAGTGGTTAGAGTTTCAATCATGTTCTTAGAATGCCTTCTTGAAGATTTCATGCGAAACAAAGAGGTGTTTCCATCCCCTGAAACCATCCAGTTGCATCTTCCTCTTTGTTTGCAAAAATCCTCTTCCATGTTCAAGAGTATATCAATCTCTTTCATTAGTACCCTTTCCTTTATCACATCAAATCCTCCTACTGATGCAATTTGTGCAGTTCTTCTTGTAGGAGACTAATCTTTTTCCCTAGCTTGCCATACTCGTTAAAGCTCTAGAATTTGAGAGAATCCCTAACTTCTCGTATCCCTTTGGAAGCAGTGTCTGCCTGTGTGTGTGAAGACTGGTTCCATACTCTTTTTGTCACCTCCAAGCACTCAATGTCTTGTAACCAAAAGGGGTCAAATCTGGTTACATGCCTCTTGTCATATCTGTTTTTCCTGCTGAATGGCCCATCAAATATTAGGATGGGTAGATGGTCACTCATTGCCTAGGAGAGATGTGTCACTGAAAGGTTTGGGAACATTTCTATCCAATTGATGTCTGCCACTACCCTATCAAGTCGGGCCTTGACATTTCCCCTAGGTCTGCCATTGTTCCAGGTGAACCTTGCTCCAGAATACCCTAAGTCTTGCAGTTCACAAGCATTTAGAGCATTCCTAAAGTTTTCAATAAGATATCTTCTTCTAATGACAACACCAGTTTTCTCAAAAGTATGCAACACTTCATTAAAATCTCATGCACAAAGCCATGGTAGTGTAGAATGAGAGTACAAAAATTTCAGAAGATCCCAAGAGAGATGCCTTAAACCATGAACAGGATTCCCATAGATTCTTGTAAATCTAAAAACTTTGTTGTTGTAGGTGACTATGGAGTCAATATGACCAATAGACTTGGTCATAATTTGGACTGAGGTGGAGTCATTCCATAACAGGGAGAGAAGTCCTCTAATTCCCTCACTACTGACATGGAAACTAGAGGCAACCCAAGACTAATTCTAATATAATTCATAAATCTTCTTTGAGTTTTGTTTAAAATAAAAATAAGAAAAGGAGAAGAGCTTTTAACCGAGATTTTGAGGTTTGGAACTGCATTTGGGTTGCTCAAGCCTCTGCAGCCTCCAACATAAGATTTTCATGGCTCTTGGTGGAGTCGCCTTGCGACTCTCACCAAGTTAACAGTGAGATTCATCTTAAGTTTTTTTGGAGATGCATCTTCTTCCTTATCTGCTTCCTTTTTCCCAAATTAATCTCCCAGATAGAGATATCCTTGAGTGCCCTGTTAGTCTCTTGCTTCTGTCTTTTGAAGGTTTTTCTGATATTTTTGGTGCCAGCACCTTCAGGTTTTATAGGTTTTAAGGTTTGGTTGTTAGTGGCTAGAAGTGATGATATGGGGGTTTGTTGGGTAGTAAAAGGGTGGTTGGAGGTAACAGAGGTTTGGTTGTTGATGGCTAGATGTGGTGAAAATAAGGGTTTAGTAGTAGTAGTTTGGTGGCTGACATTAGCAAAATCTTGTTTTGAAATGCTACAGTTAGGTGTTTTATGGGATGAAGGTTTTACTGGGCTGATGTAGGTGATTGGATCATTATGTTCGGTTTGGTTTTTTGATTCTTGGTTTAAACAATAGTTTAATGGTTCAAAATTCAGGTATAGTGGTTCAAGATTCGGTTTCGTTGAGGTGGGGTTGGCTTCTGGTTTAGTAGAGGTAGGTGAGAAAGTGACACATCTATTGTTGTCAGAAAAGTTGGTTTTGTCTTTTGTGCTTTTTTCTTGACCTTGGTAGTCGTTTGTACTAGGTTTTGGTTTTTGTAAGGTATCTTTTGACAGCAGGATCAGGTTTGAACTAGGTTCAGGAATTGACTTTTTGGTTGGGGGTTCAGGTTTCAAGGTTTTGGTAAGACTTTTGTCGTTTTGCGCACTAACCTAGGAATTCCCAGCATGAAGATGGAGATGTGTTGTCTGCAGATCCATATCCAAAACTCTGATTTCTTTAATCAATCTTGTTTTTTTTTTTTGGTGCATTTAGCCCAATTCCAAACTTGAAATTCTTTTCATCTTCCACATTGAACTCCTATGTGACTTTGGGACAATTCCTGGCCACATGTCCTATGAGACCGCAGTAAAAACAGAAAGAGGAAGCCTCTCATACTGGAAAAGGGTTGTCATAGTTGTGTTCTTCCCATCTTCAAGATCTAGATAAAGCAGTTGTGGGAGTGGTTTATCAACTTCAACCAATGCCCTAAATCTAAATGACAGTTGATTAGTTGCAAAATCTTCTCTTTTTTGAATGAAAGATCAATCCTGCAGGCCTTTAGCTATCTTTATTCCAACATCGTCTGTGTGAACATATGTTGGTAACCCCCAGAACTGAATTCAGACAGGTGATTCTTTGAATGTATCACTATTATGATTCAGATCTTGCTCCCATTAATTCAAGACCAATAGCACATTATCAAAACAACAAGGACCCTCATAGAGCACCTTATTGAGATCTCCCTTGATCTCAAAAAGAAAATGGTAGAGATTTCTTCCTATCTTGATACACTTGAACTTCTTTGTTGACCAAGATTTCTCCATTGCTGTTATCAGATTCTTTGCTGGAATCTCCTTTCGCAGAAATAAATTTACCAACAAGACTGTTTACACTTTTCTTGACTCCATCTTGAATATCTTGTTTATTGCTGCTAACTTTTGTTATGTTAACATCTTTCAGGGAGAGCCTGTGTATGAGGGATGGTAAGTATTCTTCCTCCATATCCAAGAATGGCTAGAAGAAACTCAAGGAGTTAGAGGGGACTCTAGAGATGAAAGAAGACTCTCGGCATGAGAGAGAAAAATATTATTCCTGCTATGAAAGATCTTTAAAAAAAATTTAAAAAAAATCCACGTCTTTAACTTCATTTTTTCTAAGCATAAGTTGTCAATTTACACCCCAAGTATAGCTTGCCACTAACTACACTCATGGAAGAATGAAGAAGTCTAGAATAAATCCTTACAAAGCTCAAATTAATCTAGTTGATATACAATTTTTATTACATGATGTTGTATTTGAGTGACCTCCCCAAGGTCCTACAATGGAGGATTGGTGGCTCTAAGGGTTTTGGGGAAGGGGAGAATGATAAATCTGCTGCAAAATCCTGTTTATATGGTGAAAGACGCGTAACAAGCCGAGTTGTCCGAAGTTCGGATTGAATAGGCGATTCAACTTGAACTGCCTTCATCTTCAGTAAATTGACCATAACTTTGTGTGTAGACTTCCGATTTGAGTGATTCAAGATATGTTGGAAAGCTTGTCCGAATATATACAACTCTCGTGAAGATGTCCAAACCGAATTCTGCCTCTAAGCTGGGTCAAAAGTCGATTTAATCCAGCTAAGAGTAGAAATACTAGAGACAATTGACCGTAAAAAGTCCGCGGCTCGGGTATACGCTTTGCACCGTACAAACACGTCTTGTCAACAACAAAATCATCTCTCCCGAGGCTTGGTCAACCTAAGATCCTGCAATGACAAACAAAAAATACCAAACGTAAACCCGCCTAAAAAATATTGGTCCTAATGACCCAAAAATACTATTAAAACTGTTTTATTTATTACTACTTACTACTTATTATATCATTATGAAAAATATGAAAATCGATAGCCGAAAGATGTAATATTACTGTTAAAAGCATGGGAAAAAATTGAAAATAAAAACATAGTGAATTATATCATAAAATTAACTTACATCTCATACTAATTAAATACTACCCTACAATGAAGATGCACGATAGACATCAAGATCTTCCGATTTGTTCTCCGATAAAAGCCACTAAAAGCCAAGCCTCAACATCTTGATCAATCCATGAATGCTATCCAAAAGATCCAATCTTTTGCTTATTTTGAATTCTAGAATATGCTTAGTATTACCTTAGTACTAATTAAGATATATTCCTTATTCGGTAGGGAGGTGGGGAGCATGAAATGCTTAGGGTTTTATGAATGGTGTAAGCTTTCTTTTCATAGGTAGTTAACAAATTGAATATCCTATATTTTCGTTTATCCTTTTAAAGGTACTTACATTCCCTAATTATTTAATCTAATTAAATAATGTTGTATAATTAAAGAATCATTATTCTCTAAGTACAATACAACTTGTCACGCCTATAAGAGTCATCATAAAATATGAAAAGTACTTTTTTTTAATCTATATATTACTTTTTTTTAGGGAAATATATTACTTATCTAAGGAGTAATTTACTTTAATTATTAAATATAATTATTTGAATATATTTTTCGAAAACTATTAAATATAAATTTTGATTTTCTATTTAATAATTAAACAGCATATTCTAATAAATAGAAAAACAAATTTTTAGTTAATTATTCTATAAATCACAATGAAAGTAAATGGTTTAATTCATTAAAACAAAAACAAAAACATTTTTCCCCATTTAATCGGTACATTATCAAGAACGTGTTTCAACGCATATATTAGGAGCTAAATTGCGTATCGTTGACCTATAACCTAAGTTTCAAGAAAATCGAGTGACCAACCAAACTTTCAGTTGAATCACCCAGCTTATTAATCATAGAGTCACATCACCATAGACCCGAAACTACTCTCTCCTGGATATGGAACATCTTAATTACTTTACTATGCATATCGTTACCGAGCCCTCACATATATAATCATTACCTATAGATAATCATTCACAAATGATTCGTATATGAAGCAAGACATGGTCCATACAATCTTTTCACAGGTGATCAATAAGGGGCCGGGAGAAATATATAAACTATCAATTCATATAAGTGCAAATTAAAGTAATCTGTTTTTTTTAGTATAATTGCACAAAGATCTCTAGTTTCATATGTGTTTAAAGGTTAAATCAATCTAGTATTCTCTTTTGTGCTTCTAAGTCTTAGTCTAGTCTAAAACACGCTCAATCCCATGTTGATGACCTTTGTTTGCTGAAGCTTGATGGTTATATGATTTGAAGACTGTAACTTTCTCTTATGTGCAAGATTTTTACATTTTTTTTTTTTTTTTTGTGGTTACAAGTGATACTTCATTGATCTCCTCTCAGTCTTCAGTGATACTTCTTGGTTGAATTTTAAAAAATTATCGTCGAATCATCTAATTCTTCAGAAATTCTTCTTTTTCTTTTGTCAGGAGAAAAACAACATGCTGTTTCATTTCTTGGCTAAAAAAATTTATTGTTTGTGGGTTTAAAACACTTTGCATTATACCGTCATTTTTTTGCAATCCAGACTTGCATTGCTGAATGGTTTAATAAAATCTTTTACCTTAAAAAAAAACTACTACAACCTCACACTCCTATGAGAGGAGGGGGATGCATTTTGTATGATTTTAACTTTAAGTTTGTAAAACGGTTGATTTGAGTTCTCTTTTCTTGTTTGATTAAAGTCACATAAAACCTTTACCTTTTTGTTCAATTTTGGGAAGAGCAACACTTGATTTTTCACTACAATGATGGATGTGCCATTTTATTAAAAAGCATTTTATAGATGGGAAAAAACCGACCCCCACCATGCTAAAAATGGCCTTTTCTAGCCCAAATTCATTGTCCGAATCCTTTTCCTAACCCCACACCCCCATGGACAAATTATAAATTCAGGTCTCTGTAGCACTTTTTATTTTATTTTAGGTTATGTCAGATCTGACATTTTGTTTTAAGTCCTCCGTACAATTGTGTAAAAAGAGTCCGTACAAATTTACACGGGCCCGGTGAAAAAATCCCACGTGCCCGTGGAATCCTAATCACTAATGTTTTTTTTTTACTTTGCTCCAAAAAAATCACACGCACCGTGGGATTTTTATGCGCGTCTGAATTTCTTTGCATCATTTTTTTACACAATGCAGGGGAACTTAAAATAAAATGTCGATCCGACACAACCTAAAATAAAATAAGAGTTGCTACAGATACCTGAATTTATAATTTCTCAACCCCATCACCCCTTTACACCCCAATCAAAACTTTTGCTCAAAAGTTTAACCCACAAAAAAAAAAAAAAAAAAAACAAAGCCACTAGAAATGATCGACCAAACACATTATGCAACTTGATTCTAATCCAACGGCTACGAATGTGTCCTGGCACCACTATTAAAAGAAGAAAAAGGACAAATGGTAAACCCCTCCACCAAGAAACAACATCATATCCAAGGGCGGCTAACCTAATTCCGGAAAATACTTGTGTGTTGTCTGTCTTCACACACGTATAGAAACAACGTATAATTCAATAAAACCAAATAATTTTATTCTCGTATTTAAACCGCAAGTGTCTTGGATAATTTCACCCGTCACTTTACTTACGCAAGTATTTTCCACCTATTTCAAGCTTTCAAGAATCAACACACCTATTACCTTTACACTAGCCAACCAAATCATGCCACGTAACAAACCACTTTGGCCGTTCAAAGACCAGTAGTGTATATAAAATAACTGAAAAGTAGTAGCACTGCTAAATATTCTGCACATTTTAAAATAAAATAATAACACACAAAAAGATAGCTACTAATAATATTATTATTATTATTATTATTTAGACATCACACCCTGTACTAGAAAAAGGATTACACTTTCTTTCCCATTTCTAATGCTTGCCACAAAACTTAAACCATATCTACATTTTTTTATAGACCCAAAACACTAAAAAAAGTACACTTATATGTATAACCACTTCACATTAAAACAACTAATAATTGTCCATAAAACTATTAATAAAGATATTCCCCCTATAGTTTTACACTTAAATTGTACTCAAGTCCATTTTAAAGATATTGATTATAATTAATGGGTATCTATAGATTTGATTTATGCCCATTACATAATCAATGTGACTTTTAAGTACAAATTAAATATAAAACTTTTAACTATAACTTGTTTCACCACTTAGTCCTTGCATATTTTCTGATTTACCACACAGGTCCCTCGTCTCTTCTCTCCCCAAACATTGGCCTTATAGTCAAAAGCACTAGCGTTTTGGAGAAAACCATTTTTTGGGCCGCTGCTTAATATTCGATGACTAGTCCTCCCATAGGGGACCTGTGTGGAATTCCCTTTCTTCTTTTGGCTGTTCTGTAATTAACAGAAGTTGGAGGGGGTGTTGACGGCGAAAAGCTCTGCAATTTTCCATTGCTGCTGCTATTGTTTGGACTCCTCTGCTCCCAACGGCTGCTGCTGTTATTACTGTATGAGTCTTCAGAATCCGACCTTCCTCCTGCCGCCGCCGCCGCCGCCGGCACCACCACCATTGCCCTTTTCTTCTCCGGCAACTTCTTCTTGTTGTTCTTCCTTTGGAAATTCTTTGATGTCCCAACAATCTGTAAATCAAAAATCAGTTGTTAATTAGTTATTATTCCCACATCAATAAACCAAATTAATGTTAAGAAAATGCATAATCAAAATACATTGTGGCCGGTATACTATATATATATATATACCTTACAACCAAGAGAGAGCAAAATCTGAAAGAGTCAAGAAGGCTGCGTTCACAGACTTCACAAGTATTGGTGACACCTTTACCAGGCCTTGGCTGAGGTCTTTCATTCAAGAATACAACCTTAGCACTGTTTATAACATATGTCTGAACAGCTGAGATGTCCAAATACTTTTGGATTTCATTCACCCTAATCACATCATGGTATGATGACCTCCTTATCTGTTCCCCCACAAAAAAAAAAAAAAAAAAAAAAAAAAAAACAGAGCAAACATTCTATTATTCCACAAAATTCATCTAATAAGTCAATGGTAGCGGTAGGCACAAAAGGCTGAGAGAAAAACAATTTCTTTTGCAAATGTTTGTTGTGAAAAACCTGCATTTTTAGCACACAAAAAAGGAAACCCAGATGGTAAAATTTGGTAAAAGATAATGAAATAAACCTGAATGGCACGATGGTCCTTGTGATAGGACAAACAGAGAGAACAGAGAGGGCCATTCATACAATCAAGACAGTACATATTGCATTCACTCTTGTGAGAATCAGCATGAAATCTGCAGTTTCCAAAAAAATGCTCCTCAAGCAATGGCTTCAACCATGGCGGCCATCTATTATCATCATCTCCATCACCAGGCTCTCCTGCACCCTGTTATAATCATTTCCAATTACACCAAAAAGTCAAGTCAACAAAACATTGTAAACACAAAAAAAATAAAATAAAACCATTTGAAGAATCGAATAATTTCATTAACAAAAAAACAAAATGCCCATTTTCAGTACCATGATTCGCCTGTTCTTTGGCTTGATTTCAAGAACAGCCCTTTCTTGATTTTCGATCGCCAGCTTGATTGATTCTTCTTCTTACACTAATAATAAGCTAAAAACAGAGACAATGGCTAGTGTTAAAAGAGATAAAGATAGTGCAGTTTTAATGGGGAGCTGAAAGAAGTAGGAGAGAAAATGAAGAGAAAATGGAGGAGGAGGAGGAGGAAGAAGGAGGAAAAGGCGTTTAAGACAAAGAGAGGGAGGCGGAGAGAAAGCTATAAGAAAGATGAAAACGCTTTGGTTATTGCGGAGGGGTTCATTCTTATCCTCGGCAAAACTTATACCGAACCTAATTCCCAAGCCTAAAACCTAGATACGTTGGCTCCAAGGAACCGACCTCCTTCTTTTTATTTTTCATTTTTTATTTTTTATTTTCGTGTGTTACATATTTTTTCTTTGGTCTTATCACAATTAAATTAATTTTTTTTTTTACTTATCCTTTCCTTTCCTTGGCCAAGGAGTATACAGCATATAGTTTATATATTAATAAATTTATTAGTCGGATAATGACGGGGATATTTAATATAATTTATGGAAGTTCTATAATGTCCCTGAAACATCATAACAAGCCTTCTAGAATTATGACACGAGTTAGATGCCCTAATGGTATTTATGAAATTTCGTGATTTGAAGATATTTTCATTATCTCTCATATTTAATGTTACTTTCAATTATTAAAAAAAAAGTTATTTAGTACTCAAGATTTTATTGATATGTTTTTTTTTCCAACTCATCTCTAATGAACTTCTAGAATCCAAAAATTATAAATATTATTTTTATTTTTAAAACTTTTTTCTCTCCTTCATGAAGATTTCAACCATGGCGATTCTAAAAAATGCAGGCGGTTTCTTGAATTGGATAGCCGTGAACCCGCCTGATAATGACAAATAAACAATAAATATTGTAATAATGATGGAAAATATTTTGTGTATATACACACATACAATTATATGTAAATATAATTATTTTTCTTCAATTTTTTTATATTGATTCAAAAAGTAACAAAGTTAGTATTAGTAAAGTGATTTAACGAGTAATGATGTGTTTAATTGTAGAAAAGTTTTAAAGGGTACACGGATTTGATGAGTAAACTATCGCTTTAGTTTACCCCCTCGTGTATGGCCTCTTTATTCAATTTCATTGATATTTAAGTTGTCCTATCCAATATTGCAAAGCAAAAGATTAGGTAATTCAATTATTTGTATTTAACACGGATGCATTCCTTTAATGGTAAAACATGTTGACCTCATTTTAAAGATTTTATGTTATAAAGAAGAACTCCATTGGTATCTCACTTAGACGGTGTATGTATTTCTTGATTGATGATGTATAGTTGATCAAATTATGATCCATATTTATAGTAAAAAATTGATTGTAGCGATCTGTAACGTCGGCAAGATTAAAATGATCACAGATCGTTCAACACGTGCATATCGCTTGATCGATTACACAGATAAGTTTTACATAACACTTGTGTCATACTATAAGAACGGAAGTAAAAAAAAGAAATACATACATCAGAATGCGCGGAGGATAATGAAACAAATATTAAATAAAAGATTGATCAGACTCATAACTAAAAAACGAAATTGTATGAGAGTTCACCCATATCGCAATTGCATTGGCCATGCAATGAGTTCGACGGAGCCAGATCCTAAAATTCCTATTTCATGCTACAGATAAATTTACAATGCCAGAAAACCAAAGAACGGTCCAATAATGTTATAAAACAATCCCCAAATGACTACATAACTTCAATTTCGTCATAACAAACGGAAATACAAATGTGTCGGATGATTTAATGGTATTACACATTTGTATAGTCCACAAAATGGAAGACAATATCAATACATACAAAGCTTGATGTCATGTTATTATCATACTCGGTAAGACCAGCAGAGGCGCTTATAATCGCCCAACATCCGCATGCTAATTCGTATGTCCCCAGGCAAGGGCAATAGTCTAAGAATGTTGAGGATTCACGAGAACAAATAGCTAAAATAAGAAACGACCAATATCTAACTAAGACACATCTCACATGCGTGATGCAATTATCTTATCAATGTTATCATGCATCTAACAATACTTAATCGCATATAATTAAATAAAATAACTAATAATTCTCATATAATAAAATATATATATGTTGACTAGACTCTACATGATAGTGTACCGTGTGTTGTGTGCGAACTAGAAATCTCTAGTAATTGTGGGCTACAATCATGCCGCAAGTCCCGTAGTGCCGATTCCTAAAGCTGTTATAAAATTCCTATCTTTTCTCAGTAAAAATCTAAATTTCATAAATTCATGAATTAAAGTGCTAAATTAAATATTGTTAAGTGCAAAAAAAAAAAAATCAACAATACAAACCTCAGCAAAGGTGTTTTATGAAGTCTGAATTTCAGGCTCTGCAGAATAATCAAACCTAGGAGTTGGTTCCGCATTCACTTGGTCAATCTTTCATCGTAAACAAGTGGTTTTTTAAGTTATAAATTAATCCAAATGGGACCATTCTTAAACGTAAAGCCATATTGGTGGCTCAAGGGTTTAGTTAGAATTATGGTGTTGATTTTCATTAAACTTTCAGTCATATTATTAAGTTATCTACAATTAGGATTATAATGGCTATTGATGTCACTCTTAACCGGGATTTTCAGCAAGTGGATGTAAATAATGCCTTTTTAAAAGGTGATCTCAGAAGGATATTTTATGCCTCAGCCAGTTGGCTTTATTGATCCACATAAACCTAAATATGTCTATCATTTAAAGAAGGCACTATATGTCTTAAAACAAGCATCTAGAGCATGGTTTGACAAGCTCAAGACTTATTATCTCTTTCTTTTAGTAAGTCCTTTGTTGATACTTCTTTGTTTATCTTTAAAGATGCCAATGTGGTTCTTTATGCTTTAGTCTATGGGGACGATATTTTGGTAAATTCTTCATCAACAATTTCTACACTTATCTACAAACGGAATCGAGTTTTGCCTTAAAGGCTCTTAGATCCATTAGTAAATTTACTGGTGTTAAAGCTTATAGGGATAAGTCCGCTTTGTATCTCACTCAAGGTCACTATGCCACTCGGTTGCTTCACGGACTTGGTTTGCATAATCTTAAGCCATGCTCCATACTTATGGTCACACATAAACATCTTAGTCTGCGAATTGTGGACCGATTATGTCCAATCCCACCAAAGAGAGTTTGAGAAAGTAATAATACTTGAGTAAACTTCAACTTAGTTTATTCATTGAGTAAAAGATGTATAAATAGATACAATTGAGATGGAGAGACTAGCTAGCTAGCTTGGCGGCCACTTGAGTATGTAGATGTGGGCGGCAAGCATGCAAAAGTAAAAAGTAAAAGTTATGTCATGACATAAAGTAAACTAGAGTTTGACATATTAATTGTTTATATGACTCACAATTAATATGTCTTTTACAATTAATTTTACAATTAAATAAGGTGTACAAAATATTATGCACGAAATCCACGAGGCTCGGCAATCTGCCGAGCACCTGTGAAGCCTCAAAGCAGATGAGTCTCTTGAGTAATATTTCCACACCCTCAAAGCTGGGTCAGTATATGTTGATGCAACCAAGTTTGCTACTTAGTCTCACGAACATAAGAGGTGGAATAGCCTTGGTAAGAATATCGGCGATTCTCGATCTGCTGAGGAACATCTGGAGTTGAATAATCTTGGCATCAATCTTCTCTTTCGAGGTGTCATCACAATGTCCACATGCTTGGTTTTATCATGATGGATCGGATCTTCTCGCCATGCATAAGGTGAATTATTGTCACAACAGAGT
The DNA here is from genome assembly GCA_026214975.1 of Gentiana macrophylla. Taxonomy (NCBI): domain Eukaryota; kingdom Viridiplantae; phylum Streptophyta; class Magnoliopsida; order Gentianales; family Gentianaceae; genus Gentiana; species Gentiana macrophylla. The sequence continues at coordinate 88,550,287 of CM047811.1, forward strand.
GTGATAGGTTCTTTGTCTGATTCTTTGAAGTTCGGTCAAGATACCTTTTTAGCCGAGAGAGCTTCACAAATGCCAAGTACAAGTGCCCTTAGTTCACCTTTTCAAGATCGCTTCTTGACACAATGGGTTGTTTCTTGCTCCTCCAAGTAACCAGGTTCCCATATATATGAGCAATAGCTGTGTGGTAGACCTCACTCATCAATGTGACATCCAAACAATCAAGATCAAGATAGACGCTTGATTGATCTATCAAGTAGACTTGGTGAAGAAGCGGGCCTTGGCCAGAGTGGATTTTAAATACCTCAAGATCCTATTCACTGCATCCCAATGTTGCTCAAGAGGGCAATGCATGAATTGACTCGACCCGATCGATTATGCAATGCATCGGTCTTGTGTGAGAAAGGTATATATGAGTTGCCTACAAGCCTTTGATATTGTTCTTTCCTGACAAAGAATGTCACCATGCAAGAGGGGTATGACCTGGGTCTACCTGAGATCTGAAGAGGTTTGCATCCCAAAGATGCCGCTTTCCTTGATGAGTCCAGACATACTTCCTTTGGGAGACCCGAAATGCCATTGGTGGTTCTAGCTACTTCCATACCAAGAAAGTACTTGAGGTAGCCCAGGATCTTTAACTTGGAACACCTTTGCCAAGAGTCTCTTCAAGTTACGGATCTCGGTGAGAGTCATCTCCGAAGTAGGGATGATATCATCCACATATACAATTAGAATGGACCTCCTCTCGGTTGGTTGTCTTGACAAACATGGTGTGATCGAGTTGCATTGATGATATCCAGCGAGCTTTAACCACAAAGTGGTGAGTTTGCCAAACCATGCCCTTGGTGATTGCTTGAGCCATATAGAGATTTCCTCGGTTGCACACCTTGCCTTGAGTATTAGGATTGATAAAACCAGGGGTGCAGTCATATAAACCTCCTCACGAGGTCCCCATTTAGAAAGGCATTTTGATGTCCAATTGGTGAAGAGGCCACCAAGTTGGACAACTAGGGAAATCGATACTGAGCGGTGTTGAGCTTTGCTCTTTGGTGCAAAAGTTTCCTTATAGTCAATGCCATAAGTTTGAGTGAATCCCTTGCTACCAATCGGCTTTATACTTGTCAATTTTACCATCGACATTGTATTTGATAGTGAATAACCATCTGCAGCCTAACTGTTTTCTTGCCTTTGGGAAGAGTTGTGAGGTCCCAAGTGTGATTATCCAAGAGAGCGATCATCTCTGTTTTAACAAAGACCTTCCCACTTATCATTTTGAAGGGCCTCACGAATATTTTTAGAGCAGTGAGAGTCCAGTCCTGTGAAAACATGGCAAAGCGCAGGAGATAACTTATCATAAGATAAATAAGAATGAATAGAGTGATCGATTGCATGATCTCTTTCCCTTCCTAAGAGCAATAGGCCTATCATCAATGTCGGCCAGGCTCTTTGGGGATCTGTAGATTCTTTGAGTGTCGATGAGGCTCGGGATCGGCGGAGCTCGGGTCGATGAGACTCTTGTCCAGGAGGTTCTTTGAGGAGTAGTAGGTTTGTAGAGAGTCGAGTAGGTATGCGAAGTTCGATCTGCTTGAGGATCGATGGAGTTTTGGGTCGGCCAGAGTTCTTTGAGAGTCGGCAGACTCAATGTCGGCAGGTCTTGAGGTTAGAACTCTGTTTGAGGGTAAATGGTTTCTTGAGGAACGGACTTAGTTCAATCTCAATCGAGTTTCCATCGACTGGATTTGGATCATTAGGTTTGTTGTAATATGGAGTCCTTTCAAAGAATTTCACATCCATAGAATTGTAAAATTTCTTTTCAAGAGGAGAGTAACACTTGTAACCTTTCTGTCTGTGCATATCCAAGGAAAATGCACTTATGAGCTTTAGGATCAAGTTTATACATGTTGAGCATGGATATACACAAACACAAGACAACCAAATATCTTTGGAGGCAAGCTGGAAACAAGATGATGGCGAGTGTGTGTGTCGGTAGGGTTTGGAGTGGAGTTTTGAAACCTAACACTCTGTGGGAAGTCTATTGAGTAAATAAGTTGCGATCAAGATAGCTTCACCCCACATGTATTTAGGAACATGTGTAGTGAACATGATTGATCTGGCCATTTCCAAGTAGGATGCCTGTTCTTTCTTTCAAAGAACCCCATTCTGTTGAGGTGTTTCCACACAACTACGATATGAACAATTCCTCTGTTTGTCAAGAAGTTCTTGAGGTTAGACTCATAGTATTCGAGCATTATCGAGTCTTTAAGATCTTGATCTTAGTATCAAATTGGGTGGAGACCATATGATAAAAATCTTGGAAGATAGGTCCAACTTCGATTTGTCTTTCATTAGAAATAACCAAGTGTTTCGTATGATCATCAATGAAGGTGACAAACCACCTTTTCCTGTTATACTTTTCACTCTTGAGGCCCCCATACATCACTTGTGAATTAGGGTGAAAGGTGAGGAGGGTAAGTGAGGTAATTTAGCATACACAGATTTGGTGAGTTTGGCAAATCGACATATATCACATTGAAGATCATTAAGATTGCATCCTTTAAATAATTCAGAGTTAAAGTCTTTAAATAACCAAAACTAGGATGTCCTAATCTATAATGCCATAACATAATATTGTCTCTGATTTGAGAGCAAAGCTGAGGCGGTTCAGTCTTGAGTTTCATCTTGGCGAGGTGAACAATAAACGATCTGAGCAAGTTTTGGCTCTTTCCATTACTTCTTGTGAATAAGTATCTTGGAAAATACACCGATTGTCTTTAAAAGTGATTTGTCCAATTAAGGTCCTTAGTGAGTTTCTTGTGAGATATAAGATTACAGATCTAGCTTTGGCACAAACAGGACATCTTTAAGATAAACCTTATCGATAAGTTGAACAATTCCAAAACCTTGAGCATATGAAATAGACCCATGCCAGCTTTTAATTTTATGAGTCTGCAGCGACGGGGGTTTGAGGTTATATAACGAGTTTTATTTCTGTCATATGAGATGAGGCCCCGAATCAACTATCCAGTGCCATTCTTGAGTTGGGAATAAGATATACTGTCTTGGTATGAGTGGCAATGCACTGTGAGAGAGTTATCGAGTCTTACGCCATTTGAGAAACTCTTTGAAGAGAGCTAATCGAGAATCCATAATATCACCAAAGTGATTCCAAATCTGCTGAGAGTGTTTGGACTCGCACAAGTCTTCCATCTTGCTTTGTCGAGTTATACTTTTCATAGATCTTGACAACCCAAGATTATTGTTGTAATCAAGTCTGTGATTTGTATATGGAGTGGAGTCGAGAACCTCGATCTGTTGAGATTTACTTAATGAGTAGGATGCTTGGATGAAGACATTCTTGATAAAAAAAAAAGGTACTGAGTTTTGCAGCGGAATATTAGAACTCAGTAGTCTCTGATACCATGAAGAGAGTTTGAGAAAGTAATAATACTTGAGTAAACTTCAACTTAGTTTATTCATTGAGTAAAAAGATGTATAAATAGATACAATTGAGATGGAGAGACTAGCTAGCTAGCTTGGGCGGCCACTTGAGTATGTAGATGTGGGCGGCAAGCATGCAAAAAGTAAAAAGTAAAAGTTATGTCTATGACATAAAGTAAACTAGAGTTTGACATATTAATTGTTTATATGACTCACAATTAATATGTCTTTTACAATTAATTTTACAATTAAATAAGGTGTACAAAATATTATGCACGAAATCCTGAGGCTCAGCAATCTGCTGAGCACCCTGCTGAAGCCTCAGCAGACTGAGTCTGCTGAGTAATATTTCCACACCACCATATACATGAGTGCTATTGGAGCTAGGTCTTCAGTATCTCACCTTAACTAGACAATATATTGATTTTAGTGTCAAAACTCTCGGTCAATTTATGAGTAATCCTACTGAGATTCATTGGCAATGTGTTAAGAGGTTATTGAGGTACATTAAAAAGACTTTACAATTTGGTCTACATTTTAGATCTTCATCCACTTTGGCTATTCATGGGTATTTTGATACAGACCGGGACACGTACATCTCCTCGTAATAGGAAGTTTGTGCGTGGTTACTGCATTTATTGGGGAGATTCTCTTATTGCCTGGAGTTCTAAGAAACAATCAGTGGTTGCTAGATCAAGCACTGAGGCTGAATATATAGCCCTTGCTCTTGTTGCTGCCGAGATTACTTGGATCAAGTACTATTTCTTTGTCTCATGTTCCTATTCTATGGTGTGGCAACACAAGTGCTACTTTTCTTGCTTACAATCTTGTTTATCATGCTTGTACCAAGCACGTAGAGTCGGCATTCACTTTGTCATAAATCATGTGTTAGACAATCAACTTCAAGTCATATATGTTCCTTCCATAAATAGCACAATTGGAAGATACTTTAACAAAGACAATGAGTACCAAGTTCTTCACTTTAGCTCGTTCCAAACTCAACATTTTAGATACCACGTTTTGTTTGATGGTATGAAAAGATATGTAATTAATCATAGAGGTATTTTAGTCTTTTCACCACGAGTACACTTGGCATAGAGGACAAGTGTTAATTTGTTATTTTTAGCCAAGTGACGTCTAATCTAACCGTTGGATAATGTAAAGAATCTAGATCATATTTTAGAATGCAGAGAACTAAGAGCGGGGAGGGGGGTGAAGGGGGTTATTCGATGCAGGAGGCTTCAATATAGAAACTGCATCGCGCCAACATCTGGACCACACAGTTCCATCCTCAATAGGGAATTACATATGTGGCATGAAACTGTGTGGTCCAGATGTTGCCACGTATGCAGCTCTCTATTGAAGTCTCCCTGCATCAGAATAACCCGTGAAGGGGGGGCTTAAGCTCCTCGGGGGCCAAAGGCCCAAGCCTAGGTGTCTTATTGAAGGGCAACGCGATTACACATATCATATATGGAACCCTTTCATCTTTTCATGTACACATAGAAACTCCAAAACTAAAATTGTGAGGAGCACAAAATATTAATCTTACATCATTAATTATAACATGGTCATGAATCATACTCCCTCCGTTTCGATTTATACTCGAATGATTCTTAAAAATTACACATAATGAGAGATGAAATAATCATTAACTTTTACAATAAAATGACTAGAATGTCCTTAGATATAATTAATGTGACCTTTTTTTTTTATATCTCCTAATGTAATAATTAAGGATAAATCAAGTTAAAATGTTGCATTGGAAATTGTACCGCCTCACATAAAACGGAACAAAAGTTTTTGACAACTGTCTCAGTTATTGTGGAACGAAATGAGTAATTAATAACATAAAAGTGTGTCGTGTTACTTGTTGCGATCATTTTATTACTGACACAAATACTATTCTTATCCGGTATGTTTTGGACTTTGCAAACACAGCACAAAATGTCAGCGCGCGGACATTAGTTGTTGGTTGTTGATTAATAACGTCATAATTGATGCAAGGTCTGAAATAGAAAATAAACATTTAGTACTTAATTACTGTATATAATCCGACTCAGAGTTTAATCATAATAATCAAACAAGGTAATTCCATGTTTAATCCTAATGAGTAGTGTTACTTAATCACACAAACAAAGTTGTATAATAAAATAACACACTATTGTTTATGATCTAATTGATTGATAACTATTTAAATCAATATCAATGATATAAAACGCGAATTGCATCATTTTGCTGTAACAACTTTCTCGTGGTTTTTGTTTTCAGGAGTATGAAACTAGGAAATTGAAATTGAAATCAACATATCCACTGCAGAAGTAATATATTACATAATTTAAAAAAATGATTTATTTGATTCTTGATTAATATCTCCGATTCAATGAAAACAGGTTTAATAATTTATTATATAATATAAAGTGGTGAAATCGAGAAATGGTTGACTTAGAAGACTTGAAACCATGCCGTTTAATAATATGATATTTATTCTTCTAAAAAAAACTGATATTTTTTTTATGACAACGTCAAAAAAGAAAGAAAGAAAAGAAAAGAAAGACTTTGGGAGAATATTGCGGTCACGGCACACCAACAAAGACTAAGAACTAAACAGCACTTGAAAAGGGAATGGAGGGCATCGTATGAGAGTGATACACCTCATCTAATTCACATTCCCATCTCCACTTTATTTTTTTTAGGGTCACTTTATTTTTTTTTTTTCCTTCAACAATATAAATAATCTTTGTCTTAAATTGGATGTAAAGTCTCAAATAATGTAGACCAAATTGTAAATTGTAAAGTCATTTTAGATCTTCATCCACTGTACCCTCAAATTATACGGTTTTTAACCTTTTTAAGGATCAATGCAGTATTTATTGTATTTTATTTGATTATGCTCTTTTTTTTTAACGACTCTATGTTGCTTTTTAAAACCAAAGCGAAGTAGGTCATTCTAATCTTAATACATTAAAAATTGGATCATTAACTTTATTAAGTTGTGTGCAAAAATTGATCTACTATTACTTAAGACGGAGGGAGGACTACTTTGTCTTGACATGGAATTCAGGGAGAGAGACAATTTTGGCAGTTCAAGGTTCGGACGGTCGTGCCTACGAGCCCGTGGTTTGCACCTATGAACGCACCTACAAACTGCCCGGTTTCTGTTTTCATCGACTTAAAAAGTGAACACAACATGAAAACACAAGAAAATTCTTAGGTAGAGAGTCGCAATAATATAGATTCGGCCGATTCAGATTCTTGTATATATGTATATAAAAAAAAGCTGTTTTGTTTTATTATCTATGCTACAGAATCGACTTGATCGAATCATAATAATAGACTCTCACTCTGACATTCACCTAAAACACAAGTAGCTATTACCCATTTTCATGGATAAACTTAATAATATCAGATCAGCCTCCATCCAAAATACTCTTCACTAAACTTTACATCAGCATCTTCAAATGCATATTAAATATACACAACATTCTTTAACTACAATCTTTAACTCAGTTTCTCAGGGCATAACATCCACAGTCAAGCACGAGACAGACGCCGCAAAATCAAAGTGGGCCCACTGAAATACGGTTTTTTTTTTTTTAAAGTTGAAAACATCAAACACCTTAAGTTGACTAAAGTAACCTACTACCTGAAACTAGAAACATTGGATCGAATAATACCACCCTTATGACGCGAGTTCCTGGGGTGTGGATATGGAAGCGAATGCATTCCTCTACCTCTCTTCTTATTGGCAGAACAACCTCCTTCACTAAGGGACCCACCACCCATCGCCGGCAAAAACTTCAGCCCCCTTGATTCAGTCATACTGTTTTTCACAAAAGCAAACGCAAGCTTTCTTTCAGAATCATCTTCGAGCTCCTTGTTCGGTTGCCTTTTGTAAGAAACCTCGTCCGCTGATCCCAAATGACCACCATGACCGGATAACTTTTGATCTGAAATATATCACATAAACTAAGCAAAGTTGGCAAAAAAGTGGTGTTAAAAGATTAAAAAAACACATATGAACCAATAAGCCAATTTACCAGGGGGGTCTTCCCTACGTATCTCCAGGCTTGGAGATCTTGGCTTTGTCAGTGTGTCATTTGTTGCAAGATTACTAAGGGGAGGCACATCATTAGAGTTGTTCTCTGTAGCATTACAAGGAATCGGCATGGATGAATTACTAACAGCCAATGGGGTCAGATCAGGCATGCAATTTTCTTCGTTCTCACGTTCATCTTCATCAGTCCTACTACATTCTGGTTTCTCGTCAGTTACCGTAGAAGCTTCATCTGCAGCATCATTGGTTTCATGGCCATCATTCTGACATTCTGAGGGCAAGCTGGAAGACGAGGTACTAGCATCCATGTTATCAAACACCGACTTTGGAGAAGTATTTACCACAGGCATATACATGGAGTTTATATGTTTTTCGTAAAAACTTGCAAAACAAGGAGTTCCCTGCTTTGCATAGAATAGAATATACGCCTCCTGAGAAAGTACCGATTCCTCTTCAACACAAGTTACCTACCAATCAATAACTTTAACATTTCATTACTTTGAACACTGAACCAATGATCTCGAAGAAAAGCTATAACCTACTGAGAAGCTAGATGCCAAAGATCAGTCATAATCAGATACGCACGCACGCACCTGTTCATCATCAAACTTGTACCACATATGAGGAGCTGAACGGATAAAGCTGTAATAATGCCCGGAATTAGATGAAAATCCAATATGCACCACAACAGCATAGAGATCGTACTTCAATTCAGCCTGCCAAACAGAAAAGGTCTTCATAATATAACCAAAAAAGGAAATATTCAAGGGAGCTGAAAACTTAATAGCAACAACAAAGCTCAAGACGCTTCAATGCTAATAAGACAAAACTCACGTTTTGACAGCCGGCGGTGTAAAGACACAAGTCTAACTCCAATGGAAAAGCTACATGTTTATCAATCTTCTCTACAAAACAACCATCACTTTTAAATCTTTTTAAATGGAAGGCAGCAACGGAGGGAGTCTGCTCCAACATCATCTGCTTTTCCACAGAAACCTGCTCCTTGCAATTCTCACACGTGAATTTCATCTCTGAATCCTCGATCTTTTCCACCTTAGTGAAGGAATCCAAAGCACCGTAGAGAGTGTCTGCATCCTCAATCTCCAAGCTAAGGTCAATTGAAGGTTCATAAGTACAAGAACAGTGGTCACAGTTGCAACAACGCAGCTGCAATGTCAAAAATCCAAGTATCATTAATTGTGACAGTTAACAGCAGTTGTGATAAAGAACAAGAACAGGAGGAAACCTATTCTACTTTTCTTTTTACCCTGCTAACAAGACGGCCCCCAAAGACTTGTTTCACTATGTTGCTGCTTTCAGAAGATGAATCCATCAGCATTGCATCATTCCAACAATTCTCAAGCTTATCCAAAAAACACTGCAGGAATTCATGGGCATCTTCCTGCTGGTACTTCCAAAAGCCAGATGAAAAGTCTACCAGTTTGTAAAGTTAAGAATCACCAATTTCCCAAGAGACAGAAATCGCTACGAGATTTACAACACATCATAGGTCTGCCAGGTGGACTTTTTCACACACAAACGCACAGAGACGTAGTAAATACAAAAGAAGGGAAGCCCACTATGATGATAATGATGACGATGATGAAGAAAACCACATTAGCCAATTATATAACTACGATGTCAAAATACAAATACATAAATAACATCACAAAAATAAATTAAGTCTGCCATTGTATTCATTAACACAGAAAAGTATGCACAGGAGGATACAGTTCAGATTATTCACGAGTGCCCATGGTGCTACCACATTGCCCATACACTTGAATGAAAGATTAAGATGCTCAAGCAGGGCACAAAGAACACAGAACACTTCATACCTGTGAACTGCAATAAAAAAGAAGGGGGACAAAGTAAACCCCAGAAATACAAATTCTCAATCATTAATCCGAAATGAACAAATTATGTGCCTCCGAAAAATTATCAGAGCACATTCAATTTCATCATGTCAAAGAACCTAAGAATCACACCATATCCTCTTACCATTACATGGAAATCTGTGTTTGCAAGAACCGAGCACCATAAGTAGGGGCACCGTGTGAGTGAAACACTGCATAACTGCATTGAGGAAGCATGTATTGCCTAAATTTGCAAGACCTGCACCCTACAAGTTTGAAATCAAAATTAGAAGCTACGCCGAGCAAAGACCCATATCTACTAAGCTGACAAGCTATGAAGCACAGACAATATCTTAGATAAAGAATCCAATTTGACAAGGTCCTAGAGACACGCTTAATAGAGAACATTTAAGCCAAAGTACAAAACCGCACACTTACAAAATACTAAATAGTTTTTACATAACCTATGGAGTGATACATTCTGAAGTCTAAACTATATGAAAGAACTGTATGGCTTACTATTTAAAATGAAAATGCTATGTGCACTACATGTATCACAACAAGGCATAGCAAGAAATAGCAACGCATCCCAAGACATAGCAAAGCATTGTTACGCCTTGCTAGACCTTGCTATGCATTACTATGCTTTGCTATGTAATGTAGGGCACATATCATTCCAGAATTAAAAAATACAAGTCACCATGTTTGGATTGGAAGAACTCAAGGGAAAAAGAAATGGAAAGGATTCAAAATTTAGTGTATGGGTTCTTTTAATTTCAAGAAAAGGATAGCAAGAGATAAGCTTCTTCACAAGTTTAGTGGCCTCGTTTCCTTCCAAAACAGGTGAGATACAAAAGGAAACAGTTCATTTTTCATCAAACATTTTAACATTTCCTCTATTTCCTGCCCGGCTAATCCAAACTGTGTGATTCAGTAATCATGTTCTATTAGAATCTTTTCTTTTCTATATCCACTATCTCCTTCTATCCAAAGAGGTGTCGGACACGAACACGCCATCAGAACTGAAGTGTCCTCCGTCACAACCCATAAGTAATAATGCACGTACAAACGCTATCAGTGGTGATAAATGCACCTATTTTATTCTATCAAAAAGCATCTCTTACTCACTTTTACATAGGAAAAACACACACACACACATACACACAATACAACACGTGAGCCCTCATATTGAGAAATAAGGGCCACCAAAATCGGTGCACCTATATGCCCTTTTCCAAAAAATTCTCATTTAAGTCGCAAACATGGGAAAACATAAATACATAATAAGAAACCAGTATAACTCAAATTGTCTCCGGGAATCCCGTATACTTTAAACACAATACCACAATTGGAGGCTTGAATCCGGAAAGCAAAGCCATAAAAGAAGGCTTGACGTTTGCATCTGGACGCCACGGGCGATCAGAACGCGAAGGCTTACTCTCCTCAGCAAATCTCAAAGGAAGCTCCGCACGCTTGTCATCGAGTATGTTCGACCATGGTTGCGACCAATGGGAGAATCTTCTGCGGTATGGGACTAGATCAGTCATCTCTTTCTCCTCATTGTCTGTATCATCAACCTCAATTTCATCGAGTAAACTGTCGTCGTAGTCCGACAATTCACTATCAGGAACAGTAGAATCACTCCACGGAGATAAATTATTAGACAAATTAGCGGTGTTATTTGGGGGAGAAGAAGGTAGGGTTTTAGAAGCATCGAGCGAATCAAGAGGGGGAGAGTAGGATTGAAGGGGTTTTGTGACATGGGACTCCATGAAATCGAATCAAAACAACAATAAGGAGGACAAACTAACAGGGAGTGAGCAGAAATCCCAAATCCAGGGTTCAGAGCAGGAGAAAGAAATTGGGGAAATTTCAGGTTGGAGGGAAAAAGGGTAAATTGGAGTCGATTTGAAAATGTGTCGTGATGAAATCAAACAACGAAACAGACAAGAGAGCAAACGATTGAAAACGAAAGGTAGATTAAACAGGAATCCGGTTTTGGGGGTGAATTTGGTCCTAAATTTATTTATGATCTATGGGTTTGAAAAGGGAGGGAAAATGAAGGTGGAGCCACCATAGCTATGGTGAAAACTGACAACTGAAACAGGGGAGAGAGGATTTGGCCATTTGGGCAGCAGATTAAAAAAAAAAAAAAAAAAAAAAAAAAGTAGAAGGGCAATTGGTAACCGTACTGTAGAGTCATGCTGTCATGGGAAACTTGTAGTAAAATCTTCCATTTCTTTTTTTTTTTTTTAAGGAAAATTTTTTTTTTTTAGGAGTACAAGTAAATCCTATATACTCGGAAATAAACGAGGTGGAATTATTCATAGTATTATTTAAATATTTTTAGTCCCGATAACACTTTTTTTTTTTTTTTGGGAAAAAAAGATTAGTTATTTTGAGTTTGGAAACTTCCCAAAGAGGTTTGGCTTCCCCCTGCAGGCTGCAGGCTACAACCTTGGAAGAATTATACTATTACACAGGATTTCCTACCTACGTGGATCAACACACTTGAAAGATGTAAATATCTGATAAAAGGAATCTGGATCCACTCTCAACCTTCAAACATTGAATATTCCTTTAGATTAACCAGGCTGATTTCAGGGTGCCTCGAGGGCTCGTAGTACAGACCGCAGGACCTTAGCCAACTGTGTTTAGTGTTTCTTCTTGCAACATCCCTCTACCAAAGGACTGGGTGGTGCCCCAAACACACACCATAAAGAAGTTTCAATATTTGATGAAACACAAATTACAACAAAGGGTCTGACGCCCACATAGTAGGAAGGTCACTCAAGTCTAAAATGAACCAGGCTACAGTTTCCCTGGCTCCTACAAAACCATGTCTTTCTAATAAAATGTTCTTGCAAGCTACAAAATATTCAATTCTATATCCAGCATTTCATAAGCCTTTTGTATTTGTGAAAGAAAAATACAAAATACAAAATACAATCCAACAGCCCTTTTATATGAACTACTTAATAATTTCTCAGTTTTTCATGACACCCAGATTTTGCATCAAATACTTTGGAATTTAGAGGATCCTGTCCTGGAGATCCGACATTAATGTCGATGCAATAGAGCCAAGCTTCTTCCCTGTTTCTCCTGCAATATTCTTTAGGGAATATATATCTTGTTGTGCCTGTAAGAACAAGAAGAAGAAGATTTCAACTCCATGTCTCTCTCTCTATGTATATAGTAAATACTACTAATCGAACCCGTATATCATTTCAAGTTTCAACTAACAAGCTCTACCAAGAAATTCAATTGCAAGAACTTTCATTGGTCCAGACCATTACAGACCCTAGTGCCACGTCATTTGTGACATTTTTTATGTCGCAGAGGCTGTGGGAGTGTAGTAGAATTACTCAAGCTTTTATTACCTGAAAAGACAGCCGGTTAATGAGATCGCTAGCAGAGATATCAATTGCTGACTTATCCGAAGAGTTTCCAAACAGATCAGCACTAGAGATGGCACTTGAACCCTGTTAAGAAAATATATATTAAGGAAAAAAAGAAGCAGAACAAAGCTCAATATTATGATTTCTTGAATACTCCATCAAGAGTATATTGTACAAGAATAAGCTTAATGATGGATTAGAAGATGGAAAAGAAAAGAAAATAAGCAGGCTAGTCATTTTTCTTTAGAAGCACAAAAACGAAGAAGAAGCTGAACGTACAGAAAACTTCTGCAATGAAGCTGAAGTTTCCAAATCAGCTGGTTTGGTATGATCACCAAAGAACTGGGCAGAGGAGATAGATTTTGCATTCGAAAATTTCTTTCGAGCCTCATCAGTTTCCTCGACCTGCATAACAATATAGGATGCTGAATGCCATTAAAAATACATACTTAACCGAGATAATTAAACAGCATAACAAAACTAAAATTACACGTGTGCAAAATCAGTTATTTTTTATGATAGTTTTCTGTTTTACCAACATTCATATTATTACGCACATAATACGGCGGTACTCATGTTAATCGTTCAATTTTGCCTTTGATACAGACTCTGATCGATTTTCCACAATATGATCCTTAATTCGATAAACTCTTCCTAGTCAAGTTTCTCAAACTAGCCAGTCTGAGCTCTTATTTGTCACTAAGCATGAAACTAATATCTCCCCATAAAAAAGGTAGATTTATCTTCTTCTCTCCATGGCAGACGGAATATTCAAAAGCATGACTTACTTGAGATTTGAACGAATTTGAGCTTGCTTTCTTGGTAGAACCACCATCCATTTCATATTCTTCAAAGAAATTAACAGCCTTGGGTGGGGCTACATGGCTAAGAACACGTGCGCCCCCAAAACTTGTCTCTGTCTGTTGCTCGTTGTCATTATACTCAAATCGAGATGTAAACGATTTTGGAGTGCTATTTGCAGTATCGCTGGAGGTAACATGTACGGGAGGTTCTTCAGGCTTTTGTTCATACAAACTTTCATTTGTCTGCTAAGAAAAACAAAGGTCATACAAAATACTTTTATAGAGTGCACTAGAATGATAAGTGGATGCTAGAAGAGATACCTTATTAGTGAGCTTTCGAGCTCCAAGCCCCCCGGTCTTTCCAGGTTTCCTAGCAACCAATGGCTTCTTAAAAACAGTGGAAGCAACAGACTGGGAAGCTTTTGGAGAGGAAGGAACCCCAAGAGATTCCTTCCGGGGAGATGAGCTTTTGTTTGAGACTTCATCAACCTTAGTATCAGCCGATCCGTTAGCATGCGGCTCAGATTGAGCTGCACGCGGTGAGGATGGAAGGCCTGCTTCATCTGCAGAGCTTTTAGCTACTTCTTTAAGTAAGTAACTGCCTGTACAAGTTGGCTGCCCTTGATGTGTACTTGGCCTCTATCTGACCACCATCAGTCCATCCATGCTGCTTAAAGAAAACTTGAGCCCGATTATTTCCACCAAAAGCCATCATTTTCAACTGATCCGGAGTCCAAGAATCTAAGTTAGTCGACCTACAGAACCAACCATCATTGAAGATATGTTCATAGTTTCTCAAATGAGATTAGATAGTAACTAAATGAATAAAAGACTATATGAATGATCGAAACAGTCGCACAGAACCAAAAAATCCTGAAAATAGTCTCAAGTCTTAAGGGGAACTTTAATCTCAAAAGGGCCTTAACTTAATACCCTAACATGTCAGAGGGGGGCATGGACATGTACATATGTACACAACAAAAAGGAAACCTCCTTCTGCATAAACAATAAGAGGCTTTTGATGAGATGCTAAAGTTCGTATGGTACAACTTCACATAAAACTATCTCACCGGAGATTTTTCCTCAGGTTTGTACAACTTGTAACATGAAGGGGTATACCTTGGTGAAAGGATAAAAACTGATCCAACGTGACCTGAAGTCCTGGCCTCAGGAAGCAAAAAATAGCCTCTTATAAATGTATAAGCTTAGGATTCGCACATTAGCCTAGTGTGGTGTGGATCTTTAATGCAACCACCACATGCGAGATGTCTCCCACACCAGTCTAATATGTTTAGAGGAAGTCGTATCTTTTATAAGGCGGGGATTGGATAAGATCAGTGGAAAATGCCATTGCACTTCCTGTCATCAATCACAGTTCGAATCCCCATCCCCCTCCACCGAAAAAATAAGAACCCCCCTTCCACTCCTCCCAAAAAAATAGTTGTATCATTTATAGGAATTTCTTGGAGTTTTACTTTCAGCAGCACAAGTGTTTAAACAATACAAGGCAAAGTACTATTTATTCAGATCAATTACAAGCAACATGGCTTTTTCCTTATTAGATTCTTATCTTGCTAGTGTTGAATTATCATCTCCCCAAAAAGCTTAAGCTATTGGGGGTAGGGAGGTGAGTAATTTGAACATTTATAGACTTTGGCATGCCCCCACGAGGGCCTAACACACACAACTAGGCCAACAAAACGACACAAAGGCATATAAAGGCCATAGGCTGACATTTGGCACACAAAGCCAAAGAAGAGGCCCAACACATGTACAACACAAATATCGTGGCAATGTTGGCAAAGTTTAAGCCCATGGCCATGATACCATGTTGACTTAACACATTTTCTAAATGCTTAAGCTGAATCATCAAACATAACCCACTTAATAAAAATCTAGCCTATGATTATTTCTCTTATCTTTCATCCATTTGAACTTCTGTCAGCTGTCAGCACATTAACAGGTCATAAGAACTGTGCCAGTGAAAAAGTTTCACAAGATCCTTGTTTTTGCAGCAGAGAAACATATGACTTAAAAGATGCTTTCAGAAGCAAAAGACGGACTCTCCTATGAATATGTGTCCCAAGATTAGAAAGCACTGAAAAGGTGTAGCTCGCTAGGAAATTTAGCCAAGCTGAAATCCACAGAAGTGCATGCTAGATCACCCCTAATTTTGAGATGGCATTCCATAAAGTCAATAAAATCTTAATTTTCTAAGTGTGAATCTGATCAGTTCATACATAGAGATTCACTACAAGGCTATTTATATTTCATTAAGCTTGACACCACATTAGAAAAATATTATCCTGGATCCAAATAAAACAAAAAAGAAACATTCTGCTTATGGTCATAAGAACTGCAAATAAGTAAAAATTGCAACCAACAGAATAAAGGAAACACGAAGCGTCATATGTTCCACAAATCCGCAGGCAACACAAAGGAAGCCATCTTCCGCAGGCAAGAAGGACATGCTCACATGCTCAACTCAATTTCCTTCTGCCCTCGTCATTTCTTCAACATCGAATCAATGATGTCCCCTTGCTATGCTATAGCCAATCCTATGTGATAAGGGCTATTATTCGAACATGCCACTTATTACAACCGAATGATAAAGAACTGAGCTAGCAACTTTGATATGAGAACGGGTTAAGAAATCTAATTACCAAGATAAAATGTTGATGATAACCTACAGAGAAAGAAACTAATAAAGGGCTCATGTTATGCATTTGATAAGCAATGATGGCAGCAGGCAATATCAAAAACTCGTAACAACATACAAAAGACTTGTATTGCTCGGAGAGCAAGCGTTCAGCCTAAAATTGAGAGCGCAAGAAAACCATCTTCTTTGATGTTGTTCAAATGGCTGTATTTGTGCATAACTTATGAAGCTAAAGAGCATGATGAACTTCCAAAATATATGGATGTAACTGCCATTACAACATTTTGGGGAATGTGATAAGTTAAAATTTTATATAAATCAGTTGGAATTATGGGCTCCATTGAGGGCGTCATGCTTTACTGTGAACTGGAAGAATGACCATTGGCAGGCACTTGTTTTGTACTTTCTTTTACTTTCCTACCAAAGGGTCGAGGAGGCGTTCTTCAAGATTGTTTTATTTTGGAGGTACATTATACGCACAGAAGGAAGCTGGTTAGGCTATTTTAAATTTCAGCAAGCATCACGTCTCGCCAAATAGCTAACTGGGAACGCATTACCAAGACAAGTTTAACTACAAAAGCTAAAGAAAGATGAAAAAAGACAATTCAAATTACAGGACAATGCCCGAAGCATGATATGCACTACACTTTTAAACTACATATTGATGTAATGTCATTGAGTTGACATAATAAAGAATTCATCTGCAGTAAAAGTAAATCAGTATCAAAACTGATAGCTGAAAAACGTACAATGATCTGCAATTTTACAATTTAAGGAAGAAGAAAAAAACGGTTTTGCAATGATAGATTTGCCTACATGAAATTGCCAGAGAGAAAGGAAAAAAAACCTCACCTAACAAAGCTAATGTGAACACCAAGGCTCCGGTGGACGGCCGAACAATCCAAACAGAGAAAAATCCCATATGTCACCGACGCCCATGTAGGATTCTTTGCGTTACAATCAAAACACATCTGTCACCGGAAAATAGATACAATTCATCGAATTAGAAAACATAACACGACAAAGGATCTACCCACAAGCTGCAAGATCTGCATCAGATCTCAGACAATTAAAACCTACATAATTATAAATTGGATCGCCAAAATGCAAAGCCAAAAAAAGGAATCACCTTATTATCAGACTTTGCTTTGAGCTTCCGGAAAACGGCAGCCTTGTCCGCATAATTCTCGGAAGCCATTTCAATTGATGCTTAAAATTGTAACAGACAAAAAAATGTAAGAATGGGTTTGCTGAAGAAGAATGGAATGGCGAGTGCGTGCTTCTAAGAGGGAATTTCGGATATGAAAGAGATTCCCTGACACAGAGCACGCAGGGCAGATTCAAGTGATATATTGATCAAGAACAACGGAGAAAATAAAGGGAGAGCTTGAAGATAGATGTAAATTTTGGGTTAACATTTAAAAGACTTCAATCAACACTCTCTTCATTTAAAAGTCTCTTTCATCTAAAACCCTTCATTTCTGCACAAATCAATCAAACCCTTTAACCAGAATCACTCAAAATCAAGCGCTTTGCGAATCATCAATCACTCTGCTGTGTGCTTTTAAATAAATTTCCCGTAAAATTTTTCCTTTGTTTGTATGACACGAAGATACATGTATTTTATTTTATTTTTTTGAAAGTTTGATACATGTATTTTGAGGATCGAAAATAACTACTGTATATTGGATTTCCAAAAATAAAAAAAAAATTAAGAATAATAATAATAAGTATATTTACATTTTACTCGTTCGTCATTTTTGTAGTCAGTACATCGACTTAGTGATTAGCTAGACTATACATTGACGTTGGGATCAGTGTTTGATCCTCAGTAGGGTTCGAGGCCTAGTAGGGACATAATTAAGGGTGTGTGTAACATTTCGTATCCGAAAAAAAAACTCGTTCGTCTTTCTTTATTTTCTCATGACTATTTTTTTTAAGAAACATACAGCTTTCATTAAATCAAATTCGGAGGAGAGGTACCCAAGCAACACGACATTATATAAAACATATCTAGTTAAGAGATGTGCTGAAACATTGTCATGTTTTTCTTTATTTTCTCATGACTATTTTTTTTAAGAAACAAACAACTTTCATTAAATTAAATACGGAGGAGAGGTACCCAAGCAACACGACATGACATAAATAAGTCATATATAGCTAACAGATGTGCTAGAACATTGTCAATACCTTTGACCAACGAAACCGAGAAGAAACAAAAGACGACAACAATGATAAATAGTCCTGAACCAAGCAGATGGGCATTGATAAATCATCTGAGATGTGCAAAAGAGCTTGGACAGATGATAAACAATCGCTCTCAAAGATAACCACTGATAAGCCGAGACGAACAGCCTCTTCCATCACTAGAAATATCGTCTGCATCTCCGAAATATCCGGACTTATGCTAGGGTCTAAATGAAACGAGAAAGCAGCAACAATCGAGCCAACATCGTCCCTGAAAATCAAACCAACACTAGAACCCGCCTTCGTCACCGAGCCATCTGTATTGCACTTACAATTACCAATGAGAGGGGGGTTCACAGAGCCGGGTAAGAAGGCCCCACTGACTTCAGATGATGAGCACTCATCGCACGTCGAAATTCCATAACATCAGCTAACGAAGAAGAGACAACACGAGAAATATAAATAGGCGCATCATTATACACTACACTGCATCGAGTTTTCCAAAGGTTCCAGAGCAAAGAGCAGAAAGTAGACATATTGTCCGCAGTCTACTGCTCAAGAATCGCGCCAAAATGTTTATTAAAACTTGATCCGAGATGCAGTCGCTGACCACAAAAAAGGGAGGCTCCCCAAATTGCCCTAGCATAAGTACAATTAAAGAGTACATGGCGCGTGGAATCTCATTCACTGCCGCATGCCAAGCAAAGACTGGTACCTAAATTACGCTTGACAAGCTGCTAACCGATCGGTAAACAATCTTGTAGACATCACCATAGAAAATGATGAACTCTCATCGGCACAATAACTCTCCAAACATCTCGCCACACTATATCTGGCCCCGATGAGGACAACGCTCGAGCATTGTAAGACGTTCCACCATACAGACTTAATGCTATAAAGTATCCTGATATAACCGAGTATCCACCTCCACGATCATAATGCCATGACAGTCTGTCTGGGTGCGAACTGCCAGCTATAGACATCTGAATAATTGCATCCACCTCAAAAGATCAAAAAGCCTGTATATGCAATGGAAGGTTCCACTGCGTGGTCCTGCACTAATAACTAGTTATATTTTTCATACAGGCATTTTCGGTCCACTAACTATACTTTTGTTACATTTTTTGGATACTTAACAAAAACGTAATGTATGGCGTTTATATTGCATTGCCGCGTGTCACATTACTATTGGTTGAAAAATAATTAATATACGACACTTTTAATCCATTATATTTTTCTTTATTGTTTCAAAACTAGTCGTCATTTTTTTTCATAACGACATTTTTTTTTTGTTTGAAAGTTAATTCTCATTAAAATTAAACATCTGCGGCCAAAACAGAGATAACAGAGGGAGGGGGTTGTGTACCCCAGTTACAATATCCAGAATGAGAATTAGGGATACTAAACCCTAATTTAGCCAGCCTATCTGCTCAATTATTACAATTTCGCCCAATTAATTGAAAAGAACAAGATTTGAAGTGTTTTTTCATTCCAAGAATTCTCAGAATCATTGATCCTAGTGTCGAGTTGTCTTCCTCATCAGAATTGAGTCTTGCAATACATAGAGCAGAGTCGGATTCCACTATCACTTGAGCACTCCATATTCTTGCCGCTTCCATCGTCCCTCTGAGT
Organism: Gentiana macrophylla; assembly: GCA_026214975.1. Lineage (NCBI taxonomy): Eukaryota > Viridiplantae > Streptophyta > Magnoliopsida > Gentianales > Gentianaceae > Gentiana > Gentiana macrophylla. The sequence continues at coordinate 88,570,314 of CM047811.1, forward strand.
ATTGCTGTAAGTTCATCAAATTCCACAGTCGCCACCACGCCAATATCCATCGAAATAGCCATGATCAGCTCTCCTTTATAATTTCTCATCGAAATTCCTATCGCTCCATAACGACATTTTTAGTCTCTAAACTATATATTCTTATTACACTATTTGTACCTTTACCAGATTCGACTTTGGCTCAATCCGTTAAATATCATAAAAATGTAACAAAAATATAGTTAAGAGACCAAATATCATTATGAAAGATATAGGCTATTTTTTTAGAAAATGAAAACATGAGACCATAAGTGTAGTTTTCTCATTGAAAATATATCATGAAGCACCGGGGATTTAATTTAATCTATCTCTCATTGTCGGGCACTCTTAATTCCTACATTTTTGTGGAAAAAATAAATTTTATTAAATCATATCCCCAACACATGCAGAACAAATATAATATGGAGGCCATCCGCCCCAAAAGGTAAAATGCATAGAAAGAACACCATGCCCAGCTAAAAGATGTCAGTAGGAAGAAGCGTGTATCCAAGTGTATATACATATATCTAGCATTTTCACTTCTAACTTTTATTGAATAGGTACCCTAAACCCAACCGGGTTGGACCGGATCCGACCGGATCGGGTCGATTACAGTCTATTTTAGTTCATGTAATAACTTTATTATGATTAATAAAAGCACTTATGTTATTATATATTGTTTGTTAATCTTCATATGGTTTGTTATATATATATAGTAACGTCCCTAATGTCAACCTGTGATAGAGAAACCATGATAGTGATTATGGTTGATGAGATCTTTAATCACTTTAATAAGTTTGATACTTAAATGTCTCTAGTCTTAAGTACTGTCAAATGGGACATTGATAGTATAATTAATTAGACTAGCACGTATTGGATGTTTTCTATCTTATAGAATGTAGGGATAGATCTCGTCTATAGAAGTGTAGAGACACTTGGACTGTACGTGGACGTGTATTAGAGAATGCGTACGTTAGACTGACACACTTACATTAAGTGTCATGTTATATGGCGGTTGTGTAATTATCCTTTAGACCGGAGTCTTCATGGCATCTGCTGGATATATAGAAACCCGAATCCGGATCTGATCCATAATTGGATCGTCTGATCTGATTCAAAGCACCGATCGAGACACTCGATCGTGCACAGCGGAAGCTACGAATAAATTCGCATGCGATTTTATCATGATTCGATTCGCATAAATAATTAATAACTACAAGAAGGTTAGTAGATTTACCCAAACCGGAGAGAGACGATAAATCTGTTGGAAGTAGCGTCCGAAAGACAATTTAAGTATTTGTTTTTAGAATTAATAAATGACAGATTTATTCTCATCTTATTACTTGCTTCGTGCTTGTAAGTAACACACTACTGAAAACTCCAAGGCGTATCATATGTAGCCATATAACTTAGTGTGTGTCATACATGAGGATTGAGTTTATGGTGATACACTTGTTCGCGGTTTTATGCAAAGCAAAAGATAACAAGTAATAAAATAAAACCGATGTCAGCCCCAAGTGCGAAGGCTCGCAGCTATAGTGGTGAAACCGGATCGTATCCGCGAGGACTTATCACGAAAAAGAGTTTTGCCTTCGATTTCTTTTATAAAGTTGATGATTATGATCTCGGATTTTCAATTAACAAACTAAGGTAGCAAACGTGAAAATAACTAAAACTACGATAATAAAAATTTATAATTTAAAACAACTAGAAACGCACCGATGATCCACCACCCCACGAAAATAACAAGAAAGACACATATTCATTCGTAAGTTCTTGTATTATTATTCGCTAAAGAGGCATTTTCCTTTCGGTTCATCGCCTTTTAATTAGTTCACCACTCTCGGTACAACTAAAGCATTTACGGATCAAAGATATGGATATAAATCCTAATCTGACAACATTCACCCTCAACTTACGTATGTTGGAAGACTATTATCATTCTCCTTCACGGTAATCTACGAATTTATCAACTATCGTATCTAAATTCGATTAGCATGCAACATAAGTATAGATCATACAAATTGCACATAAACAATTCAAACATGAAGGAAGAACAAGAAACTCACTAGAACAAATGAAAACGAAATCCTTGTTTATTCCGGTGATGGTGGCTTCACAAAGGTGGTTCTAGCTTGAGACCTTAGCCAATCATCCTCGATTATGATTTGAATCGGGGCCATAGCTCCAAAGATTACAACAAGATACTACTATTCTAATTTATTCTCGGCATAACGCCTACACAGAGTATTTACATAAAAGCGGAAAAGTAAAAGCTTGGCCAAAAGTGACCAAGGAGGGGCGCCTTTATGGATGGAAATGAGGGAGTTCTTATAGGGAGAGTTGAGGGAGTGTATAAGGGAGAGGTTGTAGTTGAGGGAGATATTTTTGGGAGAATATGCTAAGGAATATTCTCAAGTTTGTTATAAGCATGTGGGAGGTGATAATGACTTTGCGTGTGAAGGTGAGGAGTCACTAAAATAGCATGTGGAGTTTGTTATGACTCATCATCATCATCATTAAGGAGCACATGGAGTAACATGCATCAAACTTGGCCAAAATATCTCCGGTTCGTCCGTAATTCCAAATTAGATTCAAAAAAATCATAACTTGAGTTGTAGACCTCCGATTGACGTGATTCAAAATGCGTTGGAAAGCTCATTTTAGTATCTACAACTTTCGTCAAGAACTCTTCCCCTGAAAATGCCTCTAAGTCGGGTAAAATTTCCATCGAAAAACAGGTTACGGTAGAAGTACGTTGGAAAATATTGATCCGTTGATCTCGTAAACTCGTGGCATCTTCTTCTTTTCCTCAAAATCCATCTTTTAGGCCTCAAAATATAATGTTACGTGGCATATTTTGAAATACTTGATCACCAAGTTTGGGCCGAATCGAATCGAGCTTTCTTTATTCGAATCGAGCTTTTCTTAATCTTAATCTCGATCTTCGTTTAAGCTCCTCATTTAACATGCAAGCGTACTTACATTCATGATAACATCGTGCAAAATGTAACATCTCATATTCAAAGATTTTTATCAATGAAACCACATAATTAACACAAATTTGCACTTAACCACTTTTAAAACTCATTTGCTCAATAATTCGATTAAACCCTTGATTTCTATGCAAATTATACGAATATGGAGGAAATTGTTATAAAATATAACATTAGAAATCGTATAAAATCACCCTAAACAACTCCCCACACTTAGCTTTTGCTCGTCCCGAGCAAAACAAAACAAGAATCAAGGCTCGAAAAAGATAGACACCTCAAAGAAATACAACATATACTCAATAAATCGAGAGGTTCACCCTGATGTGTGTGCATAGCCATAGAAAACTTCCACTAAGTCCAAACTTGAAAATTCAAAGCAAACTAGCTAATACCCCTTCAAACTAGTAATAATGATACTTATAAGATGTACCCTACAAAACGTGACATATCCTGAAAAGAATGATAGAATATATCTAGGGCCATTCGATATACTCGGAGGATAATCCCTACAACATATCTCATCGGTTTATCTGGGATAAGGTATCACGATAACTAAGTCCTTAACTTATTCATAATAATAAATTTTTTCGATTTTTTTTTTTTTTTCACACTTTTTTTTTTTTTTTCAACACACATCGAATGAGCTTTTGCCCGTCATACTAGAATAGGAAATTTGAGATAATCCCTATCTACTCAAATCATAAAGGCACTTTTTTCTCGATCGTCGTGAGCTTTTGGTCATCATAGTGGTATAGGGCGTTTGAGATAATGCCCTACCGCACTCAAATCATCGACCGACTTTCGACACACACAATTGATTACTTTTTTCGAGATTTACGTGAGCGATGGTTAACATGCTAAAAGCAATTCAAACCTCATGAGCATAACACCTCAAGCAATGATTTATTTGTTAATTATTGTGCAAGAACATTAGTTATGTTTCACTTATCACATTCAAACGTTCAGATATTCACAATATATCATACTCTGGCTATAAACACAAACTATCATAATTCTCACGATACTGCAGACGTTAGCACTAAGCACATGACTTTATAAGATAATCAAAATCACTAATCAAAAAGGGATATAGCTTTATAATTTAGCTCATCATTCACTATGGCTCGTGAAAAATATATTGGGTGAAACAACTAACTTATCGAACATACGGAATATAGCATTAATGACTATAAAAACCGAACAAAGATATGCATTGTTTACTCGGGAATAAACAAAAATTTGAAAATTTAGCCCATTTAGCATAGAATCAAAATAATTTAAGCAAATGGTAGATACACATAAACCGATCCCTCCCCCACACTTAAATCACAACATGTCCTCAGGTTGTGCGGAATGTAAAAGAAAAAGAACACTTAGCCGATTGTGGTTCGAAAGTGGCAATTCGGAAGTGGCCTAAATCGCCTCCAGAAATGCTCGATGAAATCGGTGAGATCATGGACCATCCACCGTAAACCGGATTTATCTAAAAGCTCACAATCGCTATCGCAAAAAATCCTCGCACACCATGGGAAAACAAGACGTACCTCGGGGATAGGGGCACAAAAGATGATAGACAAAGCAATATCATGGAATAAAGACAGTAAATAAACTACTGCACAAAAAGGAAAAGATATCTAGGTTACCGTCCCTAGTAGGGCTTAATTATAGTCGGAGCTCGACTAGACAATAAAATTTCAACTCGGTCACTTTGAATTTCCTATTCCTTAGTTGCATAGTAGTTAAACTAATACATGTCACACATTATTTGAAAATTTAAAACAGACTAGGTCATGATATGAAATATGTGACAAAGTATTAACTATGAGTCTTTTATACCCGGATCCTCAAGGGTTATTTCAAATTGTTCTAACAACCTAAATCTAAGAAATGATGCATTTGAATTTTTCTTTGTACTCCTCGGGATTTTCGGATAACCTCCTAATCGCCTTTAAATGACATTCAAACATTCATCCCGAGACTTGGTGAAACAAAATGAAAATCAATTCAAGTATTTGAAAACTATTATCCAAAGTATGAGTAAAGTATAATGCAAAATGTAGAGTTTTTGTTTTTTTTTTTTTTTTTTTTTTTAAACGGGTTGCCTCCGGTAGCGCTTTTGGTTAATGTCGTTTGCTCGACAACCCAAAAATTTTCAACCCGGTCGTGCCAAATGAGGCCTCTTTCCGAATCATTCTTGATTTCCTCGGGTCAATAGTATGGATCCCACAAAAACAAAGTCTCGCCAACGTATTGGCCATATCAAGAAACTTCTGATCCACTTAGTTCCTATGATTCTTCTCTTCTTCTTTTTAGGTTTCAGCCCACAAGTCGAGGTGTATCATCGAGAATCACAATATCATCAAATAATTTACGAGACGTAAATCATCGGGTTCCAAAAGATCGGAGCCGTCTTGACTAGGGACGTCGTTTAGATGGAAAACCACCGTCGTTCCTTTTGTTGACCAATATAGTGTTTCAACCGATGACCATTCACTCAACAACTCTCCTCGCTTATTTTTCAATTCGACGGCTCCACTAGGGAAAACCTGAGAAATTTCAAGGGGCCGGACCAACGGGTGCGTAGCTTACCAGAAAGCAGATGTAACTTGGTATTATATAGTAAAACCCATTCGCCTCTTTTGAATTCTCTATGCTTGATTTTCTTGTCGTGAAGAAGTTTAGTCCTTTCCTTCATCGATTCTTGAGCTCGTAGGCCTGGAGTCTGAACTCATCAAGCTCCCGTGCAATCGCAACAATCGCTTTCTCTGCATAATCGGGTGTCGCGAAGTTCAAGAATTTAATAGCCCGAGAATGCTCGTGCTCAAGCTCGATTGGCGGGTGGCAGGCCTTACCATAAACCATCTCAAACGGAGACGTGCCAATAGGAGTTTTGAAAGTCATCTGTAGGCCCGCAGTACATCATCCAGTTACGGCTCCATCCGTCCCATGAGAATTCACCGTCTTCTCAAGAATGCTTTTCAGGCTTGAGGTTACTTACTTCAACTTGTCCACTCGTCTGAGGGTGATAGGGGTAGCGATTTTGTGTTTCACCCCATATCGTTCTAAAATCTTTTCTAATGGAGTATTGCGTAAGTGAGTTCCTCGTCACCGATGAGAGCTCGTGGACAACCAAACCGTGTAAAAATGTTTTTCCTCGGGAAGCTCTTGACCACCTTGTGGTCGTTCCACGATGTTGCTATTGCCTCTACCCATTTTGACACGTAGTCAACGCATGAGACTGAATGTACTTGTTCCCATACGAGGATGGAAACGGTCCCATGAAGTCAATACCCCATACGTCGAAAACTTCACATTGTTGAATGGGGTGTAGGGGCATGTCCATTCGCCGAGAAAGTTTACCGGTCTTGGCCGCACCGTCACACCTTTACAAAACTCTCTGTATCCTTAAAAATTGTCGGCCAGTAGAAACCGGACTGAAAAATCTTCGCAGCAGTCTTCCCAGCTCCATAATGACCTCCCACAGGTCCGTCATGGCATTGCTCTATAATGTCCCTCTGCTCGAACTCAGGGACACACCTACGGAGTAATCCATCCTTACAACGCTTGAAGAGAATAGGGTCGTCCCACACATAATAGTTCAAATCCGAAAAGAATTTCTTCTTTTGCTGATATGTCAGGTCAGGGTCCAGATATCTGCCGCTCAAGAAGTTTGCAAAAGGTGCAAACCAAGGAGAACCTTTTCCAGTACGGGCAGGAATAACCTCGCACACATCAATAGTCATGAGTTGCTCAGTTGGAAAATCAATTCCAATCTCATCCGACTCTATTTGATGATCATCGGTCAGCCGAGACATGTGATCAGCTACCACATTCTTGCTACCCTTCTTGTCCCGGATATGAACATCAAACTCTTGTAAAATCAAGATCCATCTCATCAAACGAGGCTTGGCATCGCCTTGCTCAACAGATACTTCAATGCGAGAATGGTCTCATCTGGTGTAAGAATTCCGACCCAAGCAAATAGCTTCTAAATTTATCCATGGCAAAAACTCACGCCAACAACTCCTTCTCGGTTGTTGCATAATTTACTGTCTTTGGGTTTAAAGTGTGACTAGAGTAGTAGATAGGTTGGAACCCGCCGCCCACTCTCGACCTAGCACCGCTCCATTGCATAATTAGAAGCATCACACATAAGCTCGAAGGAGCTTTCGGTGGTGCTATAAGAATTGGCGAGGTAATCAACTTGTCTTTTAATTCTTTAAAAGCTCTTTCACACTCGGGTGAAAACAAATTTCACATCCTCTCTTAAGAGAGTTGACAAAGGCTTGGCTATCTTAGAAAAGTCTTTAATGAACCGCCTATAGAATCCAACATGACCCAAGAATCCTCTTACTTCTCTTACATTTTTAGGGTATGTCATTTTTTCAATAGCTTTTACCTTCGCTTTGTCAACCTCTATACCTTCCTTGGACACCTTGTGTCCAAGAACAATTCCTTCTTCCACCATTAGGTGGCACTTCTCCCAATTTAAGACTAAGTCCTTCTCTATGCACCGGGACGTAACTTTATCAAGATTGTGTAAACAAAGTGGTCTAAATCGTCCCCGAATACTGAAGTCATCCATAAAAATTTCCATCACCTTCTCCACTAAACCATTGAAGATAGCCAAAGATACATCTTTGAAATGTAGCCAGTGCGTTCTGAGACCAAATGGCATCCTTCGGTGGCGAAGGTACCGGAGGGACAGTGAAGGTAGTCTTTTCTTGATCAATTAGGTCGATAGCTATCTCAAAGTATCCGAGAATAGCCATCCAAAAAACAATAAAATTGCTTGCCACTAAGCCTCTCAAGGAGCCGGGTCAATGAATGGCAAGGAAAGTGGTCTTTTAGAGTTACCTCATTTAGTCTTCGTAGTCGATGCAAACTCTATAACCAAAGACTTGTCGTAAGGCAATCTCTTCCCCTTTTCATTCTTTTCAATAGTAATCCCTCCTTTCTTTGGCACCACCTGAGTGGGGCTCACCCATTCACTATCGGCTATTGGGTAGATGATACCCATGTCAAGCAATTTGATGATTTCCTTCTTAACGATTTCCTGCATGTGAGGGTTTAGCCTTCTCGAGGTCATGTCGCACCTTCTTCGATCCTCAACAAATCCGATCTTATGCATCTGAGATATCGTGGCTTATCCCTAATATCTCCCACTTGCCAACCAAAGGCGAGGATATTATCTTGCAAAGACTTTGATAAGCTTTTCTTCCTCCTTCGGTTCTAACTTAGATGAAATGATCAAAGGGAGCTTATCACCGTCCTCGTAAAAATGTATTTCAAGTGTTGAGGCAAGGTTTCAACACTAAATCGACGGTGGCTTCTCCACACTTGGTCTCAATTTATCTCCCTTAAGCTCTGTGATCTCAAGCTTATTATAAGGGCTATGAAGCATCATGGCCTCCCAGCCAGACAGGGCCTCATCTCCTTTTTGCAAATCTGGGCATATCACCATGCCTCTCCCTCATCTTCTTTCCTACCACCTCGTGGTAATCGTAACTTTCCTTGTCAATCTCTTCTAAAAATTTTATCCACTCCTCATTAGTCCAAGTTGCGAGATAGTTTATTGAATTCTTCCTCATCCCAACTACCCATGAACACTTGTTTATCATACTCATCAGTGAAATCGTCCTCAATAGCTAAACAAGTGTCACTGGACGGGTGCTTCACTGCATTACCCACATTGAACTTTATACTCTCATCCTCCAAATGTAAGGTCACTTCGCCACTGTGGGAATCTAGTAAGGCACGGGCGGTTGCAAGAAAAGGTCTTCCAAGGATCAAGGGGGTTTTCTTATCGTTGGTCATATCCATGATTACCCAATCAGCTGGGTATATGAAGTTTTTAACCTTGACCAACACATCTTCTACAATTCCCCTTGCATATTTCACACTTCTATCAGCAAGTTGAAGAGAAATAGGTTTAAGCGTAATAGATTGATCCAATCCAAGAGATTGGAAGATTGACGTAGACATCAGATTGATTGATGCTCCCGAATCGCATAGAACATTGTGGAAATCCCTGTTCCCGATAGTACATGAAATCGTAAATCTACCGAGGTCGTCGACACTTCACGAGGAAGTTTAGTCCAGGTGATTGCCGAGCATTCTCCATTCAATACTATGCTCTCGAGCTCTTGGAGCTTCTTTTTCGAACTTACTGCGTCCCTTTATAAACTTTGTATACTTTGGCATTCCTACCAAAAGATCAACTAATGGAATGTTTGCCTCAAGATTCTTGAGCAAGTCGATTATCTTCTTATACTCTTTATCGATTTGTTAATGACAACTTGTTTTTGCTAGGTGGGTAAGGAGATCGAAGAAAGTCTTCCTCAAGAAAGTGCTTCTTTGCCGCCTCTTATCATTGATTGCTTTGTCTTCCTATCCTTCCACCTCACATGCTTCCCGTAACTTAACTTAGAATCGACTTCTTCTCAAGCAGTATTCTCTTCATCATCGTAATTCTCAACTTTCACCTTTTCTTCGAAATTTCTCTTTCACTTGGATCAATAGTAGTCCCAACATCCTTCCGAGGAGAACAAAGATCTTCCCTCCTCTGCGTCTCTCGCTCACGGGAGGGGCTACTGCTTCCTCTGGTTGGCCTGACCGCCAACCGCTTTCCACTCCTCGCTTTATAGCATTCACTCATCTTGACCATAGTTCCATGGTGCAAATGAGATCGGTGCAAGAATTCTCGGTCATTTTGGACCCAGATTAACCCCTCGGGGTTCTTCTCAAGAAAAACTCGGCAAATGACCTTGAGGTCGACTTGCTTCTTTGCGCCGAAAATTTGTCCCATTTGCACCTTCAAATTTCTCATGCTTCGGTCGAGTACTTAAAGCATTTGCCAATTGAGTGTTGGCGTGATTTGCTCGCTCAACTTTTGTTCTAAGATCCAAATGATTGATTTTGATTTTGCGGTGGATTGGTGTTCCATCTTTGGTCGATAGTTGGATTGAAAATTGCTTTGATTAGGCCTGGGGGCCTGAAAATGATGGGGTTTGCTGCCTGCAAGGTCACTCCATCGAAAACCAGGGTGGTTCGGTTATAATTGAATCCTCGAGTGTTTTGATTCGACCGAAGGTCGATAATTTTGAGAAGTGAATGTATTCACTTCTTCCGAATGCAACAATAGATGACATCGATGGAATGCGTGCCCAACGGTATCGCAATTTTGGCAAACGACATTGTTTTGAAACGGCTTTGACCTGTGAGATCGGGTCAAGCCGGCATTGATTACTACGATGGCCTTGGCCATGGCAATTGTCACACACAAGACTTTGAACATTCATTGCCGTCACTTGCTTCAGAAGGCGCTAAATCGAGCTTTTAGAGACGTGGTCTCATCTACCTCATACTTCCCTCGCAATGAGCTTTTACGATTGGACGACCGCATAGTAGGGGCATAATTATACTTTGCAATATCTTCAAACAACATCCATCCTCATCGTGTGTCTTTCTCGTAAATGCACCTCCAGTGAGTAACTATTCACCATTCCTTAGTCAATTCAACAAACCACTTTGTAGAAAGTGTTGACCAATCTTTGTTTATCCAAATTTACGTGGTGGGGCACTTTCTCAAGAGAGTCTTAAATCGCTCTCCATGCATCGTAAAATGATTCCTTCTCGGATTGCACAAAAGTGAATATCCGATTCGTAAGATGAGCCGCCTTTTGCGGTGGAAAGTAATCGGCTCAAGAATTCTTTCTCCAACTCCTCCCACGAAGTAATGGATTCGACCGGTAAGGATTTATACCATTCTTTCGCTTCTCCTTCAAAGAGAAGGGAAAAAGTTTCATCTTTAGTATGCCCTCGGTGACCCCTTTGATTAAAATAGTCCCGCACGATTCTAGAAATGAGTGAATGTGATCGTGCGGGTCCTCGAAGGAAAATCCATGAAATGTGGAACCTCTTACCAAATTGATTAAAGAAGTTTTGAGTTCGAAATTATCACCGTGATTTCGTGAATCACGACCCAGCAGGATTAACTTCCACGATAGATGGCATGGCAAAGTCTCGCCAATGTCCGTTGCTCTGCCATTTCTTCAACCTGGGCTCCTACTGAGCTTCTCCTCGAGTGTATCCTTCAGGATCGCTTCCTTCCGTGGTTCCTCGTCCGTCGGTCCAATGAGCCGAACCAAACGTCTGTTTGGTCGAGCGATGGTTCGCTCTATCTCCGGATTATACAAAAGTGGTCCCCGTGAGTTCGAGTTTGCATAAACTACGCTTTGGGCACCAACACCTAAATCACGAGGTTTCGGATTTTATCCTTATGCTTCCGCAGAGGGATTCACCGAGAATCCATCACCCAACCTCAATGATTGAAACGTGTTCCGTGTTTCTTTTCTCTCTTTCTCGTAATTACCGAATCCACTCGGTATTTATCGAGAATTTTTTAAATTTTTTTTTAATTTTTTTTTTTTAGAATTAAAAAAGCTATACTAAAACAGCTTGAAACAGTCTAAACAAATAAAAGAAACAAAATACTATAAAACTAATACGTAATGTAAAACGAACGAAAAGAAAATATTTTTTTCTCTCTCTCGTAATACCGAAAGATTTTTTTTTTTTTTATTTTTTTTTTTTTATTTTTTTTTATTGTTTAAGACGAAAAATAGATAAACTGACAAAAAAAAAACCGAAAAACTAAAATTTTCCGTGCAAGTCCCACTCGCAACGGCGCCAAAAACTTGTTCATGGTTTTATGCAAAGCAAAAGATAACAAGTAATAAAATAAAACCGATGTCACTCTAAGTGCGAAGGCTCGCAATTATAGTGGTGAAACCGGATCGTATCCGCAGGACTTGTACGAAAAAGAGTTTTTGCCTTCGATTTCTTTTATAAAGTTGATGATTATGATCTCGGATTTTCAATTAACAAACTAAGGTAGCAAACGTGAAAATAACTAAAACTACGATAATAAAATTTATAATTTAAAACAACTAGAACGCACCGATGATCCACCACCCCAATCGAAAATAACAAGAAAGACACATATTCATTCGTAAGTTCTTGTATTATTATTCTGCGCTAAAGAGGCATTTTCCCTTTCGGTTCATCGCCTTTTAATTAGTTCACCACTCTCGGTACAACTAAAGCATTTACGGATCAAAGATATGGATATAAATCCTAATCGACAACATTCACCCTCAACTTACGTATGTTGGAAGACTATTATCATTCTCCTTCACGGTAATCTACGAATTTATCAACTATCGTGTATCTAAATTCGATTAGCATGCAACATAAGTATAGATCATACAAATTGCACATAAACAATTCAAACATGAAGGAAGAACAAGAAACTCACTAGAACAAATGAAAACGAAATCCTTGTTTATTCCGTGATGGTGGCTTCACAAAAGGTGGTTCTAGCTTGAGACCTTAGCCAATCATCCTCGATTATGATTTCGAATCGGGGCCATAGCTCCAAAGATTACAACAAGATTACTATTCTAATTTATTCTCGTGATAACGCCACAGAGTATTTACATAAAAGACGGGAAAAGTAAAAGCTTGGCCAAAAGTGACCAAGAGAGGCGCCTTTATGGATGGAAATGAGGGAGTTCTTATAGGGAGAGTTGAGGGAGGTGTATAAGGGAGAGGTTGTAGTTGAGGAGATATTTTTGGGAGAATATGCTAAGGAATATTCTCAAGTTTGTTATAAGCATGTGGGAGGTGATAATGACTTTGCATGTGAAGGTGAGAGTCACTAAAATAGCATGTGGAGTTTGTTATGACTCATCATCATCATCATTAAGGAGCACATGGAGTAACATGCATCAAACTTGGCCAAAATATCTCCGGTTCGTCCAGTAATTCCAAAGATTCGGTAAAAAAAATCATAACTTGAGTTGTAGACCTCCGATTGACGTGATTCAAAATGCGTTGGAAAGCTCATTTTAGTATCTACAACTTTCGTCAAGAACTCTTCCCCTGAAAATGCCTCTAAGTCGGATAAAATTTCCATCGAAAAACAGGTTACGGTAGAAGTCGCTGGAAAATATTGATCCGTTGATCTCGTAAACTCGTGGCATCTTCTTCTTTTCCTCAAAATCCATCTTTTAGGCCTCAAAATATAATGTTACGTGGCATATTTTGAAATACTTGATCACCAAGTTTGGGCGAATCGAATCGAGCTTTCTTTATTCGAATCGAGCTTTCTTCTTAATCTTCATCCGATCTTCGCTTAAGCTCCTCATTTAACATGCAAGCGCATTCTACATTCATGATAACATCGTACAAAATGTAACATCTCATATTCAAAGATTTTATCAATGAAACCACATAATTAACACAAATTTGCACTTAACCACTTTTAAAACTCATTTGCTCAATAATTCGATTAAACCCTTGATTTCTATGCAAATTATACGAATATGGAGGAAATTGTTATAAAATATAACATTAGAAATCGTATAAAATCACTCCTAAACAACTTTTGATAAGCGTTTTTGCTACTATCAAAATAAAATTTATAAAACTCGAAAACCTAATGCAAAACTCACTTTTAAACCGACATTGGATCGGGTCAATCGTAGGTAGTGCGCTCGAGTACGAGGTCGATCCCACAGAGAATCGGGTCATTAAATCTAGTTCGATTAATTCTTCTAACTCGAAAACTAAAACAAAAAAATAAATCGACAGAGGATTGTCGGTCCAAAGCCGTGAAAGGTAGTTGTGACAAACATAAATAAAACTACATCTAGAAAAACAAGAAAAACTAACTAGCTAACAAACATGAACAAAACAATGATCAACTTATCCCAACAAATCATCACCCCACCGGAAGAAATAAGATAAACATACATTCACTCATAAGCTATCTTGGATTATTATCTTATCTAAAAGAAGCGTTTACTCTTTCGATTTATCACGCCATTAATTAGTTTACCTCTCGGTCTTAACTAATATCTATAATGGCTAAAAGATATGGATTTAATCCTAATCTTAACAACATTATCCCTCAACTTCCGTGTGTTGGAATAATAATTGCTAATCTCTCTCACGGCAATCTAACGAATCTATTAACTTCCGTTATCTAAATTCGATTAACATAAAGCATACAAAACATGAAAGAAAACAAGAACAACCTAATGAAATAAACACATGAAAAATCCTATCTTTCCGGTAATCGGTGATATCCTCGATTCAATTCTAAGATAATCTTGTGTCGAATTAATCAAATTGTGATCCTCTCGTAAATCTAGATATTTAACCTACGAACTTCCGTTATGTATAGATTAAAAATCTAATCTTTCCTATGGTGATCTAAACTACACCGACTTCCGTCATACGGTAGTATCAAATCATGCAATCATCTCTCGATTTAAATGCAAGATACGTATAAACATAGAAAAGAAACAATTCAAAACAAAACTTACAAGATCATCCATGAAAAGAAATAAAAGTTGCAAATTGGAAAAAGCTTCACATAGCTCGATCATGGTCGCTTTAGCCTTTATTCATCATAGAAGAAACGAAAAACAAAAGAAATAACCTAATCTAACTCGGATCACCTTGAGCACAAGGCTCGGGTGACCGCCTTCAAGCTCCAAAGTCGCGGCTTTCTCTCAAGAATATGTGTAATGTCTTATGTTGGATATGTTCTCTCATGTATGGTGATGGAGGTGTGTATATATAATGGGAGGTGTATAAGGGAGGTGATATAAGGGAGGTATCATTTGAGGAGGCTAGGAGTTAGTTGGGTAGGCTTGGAGTAATGATGAGTTTGTTAGATAGGCTTGGAGTTTGTTAGGGAGGCTTGGAGGTGCAAATAAATATCTCCTACTGTCCGCTTTTTCACCGTTGCTCGGAAAAAATCATAACTTGAGTTGTAGACTCCGATTGACGTGATTCAAAATGCGTTGGAAAGCTCGTTTCAGTATCTACAACTTTCATCAAGACCTCGTCCCCTGAAAATGCCTCTAAGTCGGGTCAAATTTCCATCGAAAACAGGTTCACGGTAGAAGTGCGCTGGAAAATATCGATCCGCTGATCTCAAAACTCGCGATCTTCTTCTCTTCCTCAAAATCCATATTTTAGGACTCCAAAACATGTCTTCTTCATCAAATATTCCTTTTGTCTCTAAAAGATTCTCTTTGTCTCCTCTTAGAAACGATCAAAGAAACTCTCGCCTCGCGATTCAATCTTGCCCGCCTCAAGCAGAAATCTTATCTTTTTTTCCCGAACATAAAGAAACGAACCACTGTAGTATTTCGATAATAAAAGTTTTAATAAGTACAGTGTATATATATATATATATATATATATATATATATATATATATATATATATATATATATATATATATATATATCATCGAGAAAAAAAAAAAGCAAAAGAGATGAAGCAAAAATACAAGGAGTATATTTGGTGGGGCCTAAAAATAATATTTGGGGTCCCAAGGAATATTTTGTTTCCTTTGATATATATATATATATATATATATATATATATATATATATATATATATATATATATATATATATATATATATATATATCTGATAGATAGATAACTACTACTTATATATTTTGATAAAACTTAGAAATTAATGACTCAAAATGATATATAAGTGCTTAAAATCCAAACTTATCATCTTTTAAATCGAAAATATGTATCTACAAAACATCAAAAATATTGCAAAGTGTAACAACATCCAAATAAACATAAAATCAACGATAAAACACATAAATCAACCACTTTTGCAATTAAACCGCTTAAAACCTCATTTGCTCAATAAATCGATTAAACGCTCATTTTCTATGCAAATTATATAAATATGGAGGAAATCGTTATAAAATATAACGTTATAAATCATGTAAATCACCCTTAACAACTCCCCACTTAGCTTTTTTGCTCAGTCCCGAGCAAAACAAAACAAGAATCAAGGCTCGGAAAAGATAGACACCTCAAAGAAATACAACATATATTCAATAAATCGTAGGTTCACCCTAAGTGTGTGTGCATAGCCATAGAAAACTTCCACTAAGTCCAAACTCGAAATTTCAAGCAACTAGCAAATACCCTCTTCAACTGTAGATATAAATGATACTTATAAGATGTACTTTACAAAACGTGATATATCCCGAAAAGAATGATAGAATATATCTAGGCCTTTCGATATACTCAGAGGATAATCCCTACAACATATCTCATTACATTATACTTTGGGGATAAGGTATATGATAACTAAGTCCTTAACTTATTCATAATAATAAATTTTTTCGATTTTTATTTCACTTTTTTTTACTCTTTTTTTTCTTCAACACACATCGAATGAGCTTTTGCCCACATACTAGAATAGGACATTTCGAGATAATCCCCTATCTACTCAAATCATAAGGCGCTTTTTTCGTCGTCGTGAGCTTTTGGTCATCATAGTGGTATAGGACATTTCGAGATAATGCCCTACCGCACTCAAATCATCGACCGACTTTCGACACACACAATTGATTACTTTTTTCGAGATTTCTCGCAGTGAAGGTTAACATGCTAAAAGCAATTCAAACCTACCGAGCATAACACCTCAAGCAATGATTTATTTGTTAATTATTGTGCAAGAACATTAGTTATGTTTCACTTATCACATTCAAACGCTTCGGATATTCACAATATATCATACTCGCTATAAACACAAACTATCATAATTCTCACGATACGACGTTAGCACTAAGCACATGACTTATAAGATAATCAAAAATCACTAATCAAAAAGGGGTATAGCTTTATAATTTAGCTCATCATTCACTATGGCTTGTGAAAAATATATTGGGTGAAACAACCAACTTACTAAACATATGGTATACAAAAGATCAATGACTATAAAAATAACGAACAAAGATATGCATTGTTTACTCGGGACTAAACAAAAATTTGAAAATTTAGCCCATTTAGCATAGAATCAAAATAATTTAAGCAAATGGTGATACATATAACCGATTATTCCCTCCCCACACTTAAATCACAACATGTCCTCAAAGGTTGTGCGGTAATTCTGAACGGTTAAAGAAACTTAGCCGATTTGGTATTGATTCAAGAGTGGTCAAGAGGACAACAATGGTGATGTCATATGAGTCCTTTTCAAAGAACGACTTCCAAAGTAGCTTGACAAAAACAATGATTAATGGTACCTGCACCACTTGAAAAACACGGAAACATCTCGGGGAACAAAGGGTTATAACATGTAAAACATATGGAAAAGAAGTCATAGAGATTTTTTCAGATTAAGCTCATATAAGGATGGACATATACATGGAACATTACAAAACAATAGGCTAGGTGCAATTACATGAAACTATTTTATAATGCAACCTACATGATATGCAATCTTAAAAAAATCTTTGATGATGCTCAGCCGAGCAAGTTGAAAACAACCCTACAAAGTGACTACGGCCCCCGAAAGGAAACAAAAAGAAAAAAATATGGTAGCGTACGGAAAACCGACAGTTACTACACTCAAAAAGAAAATAAAGAAAATAAAAGAGTGATGGTATATGGAAAACCAACAGTAACCATACTCGGAAAAAAAAACGAGGTAGTATTACGGAGACCGACAGTAACTACACTCAAGAAAAAGAAAAAGAAAAGAAACAATAGAAAAACAATGCAACTAAATGACATGTAACTAAATGATATGCATCTAAATGATATGCAAAAATAAAAGAAAATAAAAGAAAGAAAACTAGCCCACTCATTAGCAACATGACATGTATATAATAAACGCCTCACCAAATAATGACAAAGTTACGATAAACGATGCCTGTTCATTACATGCAAGCAGTGACGCGCTTTAAAACTCATAAAAGTGATAGCATTATGGAAAACCAACGATTAGCTATATTAAATGATATAACTCATATGGCCAAAGACGAGTATACGGAAAACCGATGAAGAATTACCCAAATGAGTTATAAAAATAACAAGGAAGCACATAAGTCTCAAAGCTCACAAGATTCATCATAAATGTATGTAGCATACGGAAACCGACATTAGCTACTAATTAACAATAAGACCGGCTTATAGCATACGAGAACCGACATTAACTATAACATGCTTGGATGAATCAAGTATATTAAAATTAATTATTTATTTAACATGGATTCGTAGATGGAAAGATAAAAACATATAAGTTCAGATCATCTACGTAAAAACAATTAGCCACAGAAGCTCAAATTAAAGTATCCAAGTTAAATAAAGCATTAAAAATCAAGTCACGAGAAATCTAGAACCTGGATCGCATTCCTTCGCATCGACGGACGCTCACCTTGTGATTTCTCCTCGGACGGGCGTCCAACAAATCGACGCCGTCCACTGCAGAGATATGAACCGGACGGACGCTCACTTACCTTGAACGCTCGTCCAACAACTAATATGCACAAAATTGCGTGAAAAATCACAAAGAACCCTAAAAGCTTAATGTATCATCACACATCATATATCAAAACACCGCAGCCCCATCAAATTATAGCACGTAGAGTTAGATTAGGTTACACCTAAACATATAATTCACGCTTCCACAAATTGAGTAAAAACTTTTACACATTCTTAACCCAACGGTCATCGAAACACGGCAAAAATAAAAACTCTCAATTTGTTTAACGCTACTTTTATTGAAAACGAAAAATAAAACAAACAAATCGTAATAATTTCAAAAATTAACTCAACTAGATTCAACAAAACACCGATTCCCCGGCAACGGCGCCACTTTTGATAAGCGCTTTTGCTACTATCAAAATAAAATTTATAAAACTCGAAAACCTAATGCAAAACTCACTTTTTAACCGACATTGGATCGGGTCAATCGTAGGTAGTGCGCTCGAGTACGAGGTCGATCCCACGAGAATCGGGTCATTAAATCTAGTTCGATTAATTCTTCTAACTCAAAACTAAAACAAAAAAATAAACTCTGACAGAGGATTGTCACCCAAAGCCGTGAAAGGTAGTTATGGACAAACATAAATAAAACTACATCTAGAAAAACAAGAAACTAACTAGCGCCCGAACAAACATGAACAAAACAATGATCAACTTATCCCAACAAACCATCACCCCACCGAAGAAATAAGATAAACATACATTCACTCATAAGCTATCTTGGATTATTATCTTATCTAAAGAAGCGTTTACTCTTTCGATTTATCACGCCATTAATTAGTTTACCTCTCGGTCTTAACTAATATCTATAATGGCAAAGATATGGATTTAATCTAATCTTAACAACATTATCCCTCAACTTCCGTGTGTTGGAATAATAATTGCTAATCTCTCTCACGGCAATCTAACGAATCTATTAACTTCCGTTATCTAAATTCGATTAACATAAAGCATACAAAACATGAAAGAAAACAAGAACAACCTAATGAAATAAACACATGAAAAATCCTATCTTTCCGGTAACGGTGATATCCTCGATTCAATTCTAAGATAATCTTGTGTCGAATTAATCAAATTGTGATCCTCTCGTAAATCTAGATATTTAACCTATGAACTTCCGTTATGTATAGATTAAAAATCTAATCTTTCCTATGGTGATCTAAACTACACCGACTTCCGTCATACGGTAGTATCAAATCATGCAATCATCTCTCGATTTAAATGCAAGATACGTATAAACATAGAAAAGAAACAATTCAAAACAAAACTTACAAGATCATCCATGAAAAGAAATAAAAGTTGCAAATTGGAAAAAGCTTCACATAGCTCGATCATGGTGCTTTCTTTAGCCTTATTCATCATGGGGAAGAAACGAAAAACAAAAGAAATAACCTAATCTAACTCGATCACCCGAGCACAAGGCTCGGGTGACCGCCTTCAAGCTCCATGCGTGGCTGCTCTCTCAAGAATATGTGTAATGTCTTATGTTGATATGTTCTCTCCATGTATGGTGATGGAGGTGTGTATATATAATGGGAGGAGTATAAGGAGGTGATATAAGGAGGTATCATTTGAGGGAGGCTAGAGTTAGTTGGGTAGGCTTGGAGTAATGATGAGTTTGTTAGATAGGCTTGGAGTTTGTTAGGAGGCTTGGAGGTGCAAATAAATATCTCCGCTGTCCGCTTTTTCAAATTGCTCGAAAAAATCATAACTTGAGAGTTGTAGACTCATTGACGTGATTCAAAATGCGCTGGAAAGCTCGCTTCAGTATCTACAACTTTCATCAAGACCTCGTTCCTGAAAATGCCTCTAAGTCGGGTCAAATTTCCATCGAAAATGAGTGCTACTGGTAGAAGTCGCTGGAAAATATTGATCCGTTGATCTCGTAAACTCGCAAGATCTTCTTCTTCTCTTCCTCAAAATCCATATTTTAGGACTCCAAACATGTCTTCTTCATCAAATATTCCTTTTGTCTCTAAAAGATTCTCTTTGTCTCCTCTTACTTCAACAAAAGAAACTCGTCTCGCGATTCAATCTTCTGGTCTCGTCTCCATGATAAATCTTATCTTTTTTTCCCGAACATAAAAAACGAACTACGAGTATTTATTTTTACAATAAAAGTTTTAATAGTACAGTGTGTATATATATATATATATATATATATATATCATCGAGAGAAAAAAAAAAGCAGAGAAGAATGAAAAGAATGCAGATATTTGGTGAGAATAAAGAATATTTAGAATCCTAATAATATTTTGTTTTCTTTTGATATATATATATATATATATATATATATATATATATATATATATATATATATATATATATCCTGATGAATAGATAACTACTACTTATATATTTTTGATAAAACTTAAAATTAATGACTCGAAATGATATATAAGTGCTTAAAATCCAAACCTTATCATCTTTTAAATCGAAAATATGTATCTACAAAACATCAAAATATTGCAAAGTGTAACAACATCCAAATAAACATAAAATCAACGATAAAACACATAAATCAACCACTTTGCAATTAAACCGTTTAAAACCTCATTCGCTCAATAAATCGATTAAACGCCATTTTCTATGCAAATTATATAAATATGGAGGAAATCGTTATAAAATATAACGTTATAAATCATGTAAAATCACCCTTAACAATACACTTGAAATGTTAGTCCGTGGTGAAGTTAATCAAAGTATGGGGTCTATTGATTAAACCACAAATAATGCGCCTAGAACACTTTATGGTGTGACCATCCTATTCGGACCGCCGACATTGGTTGTCTAAGTGGGGCATTTATATATGATGAGAGTCATATAGGACTGGACCGATTTAATCTGCGTTTCTCATATAATTCTGTGATTGAGAAATCTTATTGAATCACAAGATGATCATATATGGATTAAACTTAATCCTGATGTGATTGCATACTCCTCTTGTTTGTAATAGGGTTTGATGTGTTCGTTAAAGATCGCTAAGGCGCGGGTCCGAATCACTTTCAGGTTGGCACCGAGTGAGAAGTGTCCGCTCTCATAGATATGGAATCCATTCCTTCCTCGAAGTAGAAAGACAATCCCTTTATTTGTTAATCCTAGAAACCGATCGATCCCGGAGTTCAGATTGGTTATGAACTAATTGATCACTAGCCAAGTTAATGGTAAATAAGGATAAGATGTGGTGAAGAAGGTTTACGGAAATAATCCTACTTCAAGACGGATAGTCTATGGAGGGTTAGTTTATATGAAATGATTATATCAATGAACATTTATCGACTCGACTTGACGCTTTGAGAATAAGTTATATCTATAATCGATAGAGTTCGGCTTTGATTTATGGTGACGTAATTCAAAGTAATATGTTGAGTAGAAATATTCGCTCGATGAATATTTAATTTAATTTATTGTAGCTACGATTATAGTCCATTGGTCCCGTGTTGGCTCCTAACACGCGAGTGTTTTCTCGCTTTATGGAACTCGAGAATAAATTAAATAGTTGGTCTATTTAATGAATATACAATATTATTTATTTGATAAATAATATGAAAATAAAAAGACATTTTATATTAAAAATATAATGACAAGTGGCGCCACATTTGGGATAAATTGGGAGAACAAATTTTTCTAAATTATCTCATTTGTGTAATTAATAAACTATCTATTTGTTGGATAATTAATTTTAAAAATAAGAGATTGATTTTTGGGAGTTATCTCTTATTTTGTAGCAAAAATATCTTTTCCTTATGGGAATAGGTTTTGTGGTGTGAAAATGATAACTCTCTTGACTAGTTATTTTTCTATATAAAGAGAGTTCCTCCTAACACAATAATCACATCAAAAATTGCGCCACTTACAAATTAGAAGGAAGAAAAATTAGTTTCTTGACTTAGTCATTTAGAGAGCATATTCGAGGAGGGTCTACGGCGAGGATCGACGTCCACCAGTCGTCGCTAGGAGATACAATCCGGAAGACTACAGCTTCTCCCTTGGTCGATTTTATCGTCTCTTTCCGGTTTGGGTAAATCTACTAAACTTCACATGTGATTAATTAGTTATGTCTTATATCAGAATCGCGATAAGCTTTCAATTGCGAAGATCGAGTGTCTCGATCGGTGCTACTACTCCTAGCATGCCAGATCGAGAGACGTTAAATTTACGATATCGAGCATAATTAATTTAGGAGTGAAATCAGCATATATGGTCAGATATTTTATTTTATTGAATGATTGATTGCTTTGGTTGATTTGATTGACGTGGGGTTGGATTGCTTACCGTTAGATCTATCAGTTCAGATACAGCTATAGTTAGATTATACTAAGATATGATATATGTAATTTATTTTGGCAATTTAAATTTCATAATAATAGTATTTTTTTTTTTTTTTTTTTTCGGATCCATCGGCCAAAAGAAAAGGGCGCTGCAAAATCTTCAATGGAAAATATGATATATGAATATCATACATTCAATATCTGGCTGGGATCCAGGCGAAAAAAAAAAAAGAAAAGAAAAGAAAAGGTGGCGGCGGCGGCGGCGGCTGCACATGTGAACAAGAACAAAAGGAAAAAAATTTCATCAATTTATCCAAGATCAAGATTGGTGTGGCTGCTGGGATATCAACGGTGAAGACTTTTTATTTTTTGGTTTTTTCATAGATTAAATAGGTTAGATACGGGGTACCAACGGTCCATTTCAGTAGTTTATTTTTCGTATTTATTTTCTTTTATGATTATTTATGTGATATAACTATGACATGCATCATATTCATGAATTCTACTCCTAACATATGCATACATGTAGATAATTAATCGTGACATTAATTAGACATGTATGAACACGATAATTAATTTAGATTAATTTAGGTAATTAATTGAATTAATCAAAACAAACGGAATTTTATCGGGATATAAAATTCATATGATAAACTTAATTTGGGATAATAAATCTTACTGGCTTTAAGGTTATGAAGTGATATCATAAATTTTGAATTTTGATAATCAAAAAATTGGAAAATCCGGAAAAGTTGGACACCAACCGAAAGCAAAAGTTGAAAATTGGTTCGGGTGGTCAAATGGGGCTTGCGCTCGACTCGACTTGTCCGTCCAAGTGTGACGTTAGCGCCGGGGGTCGGCAAGGTCAAGCTATCCGACGAGCCGAGGCTCAATGGGGCAACCTTAGCCCGATTCATCCAAAGCGATGTCGTACATGAACCAACGAAGAGGACGGGTCGACCTAGCCGATCCCGACACCATTCGTGAACTCGGTTAAAGCTTCGCATGCGCTTTAAAACCGATAAGTTGGTGGTTGCTTTTCTTGATTTATTGTTTTTCGATTTATTCAAAAATTCTACAATCCTAGAACTTTTATCATGACATTATTAGGACTATAAAATTCATTGGTGAATTTTTGTTGTTAGTTTTCTACACACGTTAAATTTTCTAAATATTCAAAAATTGGAAAATCATGAATAAGGTGTCGCTTAGTTAAATCAGATTTGAAACCGATAAACTAATGGGAGCTTTAAATTTGTGATTTATTGTTTTTTCGATTTGGTAGAAAATTCATAAAGTCCTAATGTATTGGGATTATAAAATTCTTGGTGAATTTTAATTGTGTAATACCTACACAAGGAATTTTAATTAATCCATAAAATTGGAAAATCGTGAATATAGTGACACTAGTTGTGACGGCTGTATTTGAAACCGATGAACTAATGGGAGGATTAATTAAATATTCATGATTTATTGTTTCTTTTTCCGGATAATTAAGAAATTCTCAAAATCTTAATAAGACTACCTATTTTTAAAATAACGGGCGGGAGCGGGAAGGTGACAACCCGACCCCACGGCCTCATCATTGAGACACGAAGCAAGTGAGAGAATGGTGACGCCTCGTGCGCTTTGATTTCGGCCCCTGGCGAGGATGGCCTTCACCGCTATCAAAATGCATGGCTTGGTCTCCGAAAGGATAGGATTTTGGGTACTATCGAGTCAATGACCGACCACTAAGGCGGCATACTCGGGCGCATTTTGAGATCTCCGGAACAAGATGGGTCACACTCTAAAGGGTAGTTTTGGAAATATCTTGACTGAAAAGGAAGGAAATCAACAATTAAATGGAGATGTCCGGTTTTCAATTAATTGTTGAGAGATTGTCTCAATTTAATCGTCACCTCTTTGACTACCCTGCACATCAGTAGGTGTGAGATTAAATCCTTGAATAGTAGGATAAACTGCATGCATGACATCACGTTTATAATTCCTAAAATTTCTTATTTGTTGTGGACTATGATTTGATTTATATTTCTGTCATGATTTATTTTTACAACTGCATATTATCTCATGGTATCTAAACTGCTAAATATGATAAATTGACTAGTAACGACTTCGTAAAAGTGGAAAAGTAACAAGAACGTTGAACTCATAAATCGAGAATGCAAATTAATTCTTTTGAAAGAGGATGTTCCTCTTGAGCCTACAAACTTAAGTGACATTGAAGTGACTGTTGTCACTTGTGCTGTCCGAAATAGAGACAAAACAAAATTAGTTCAATGATGACGAGAATGATTTGGTATCAATCTCACTTTAGACATCCTACAGCTTCACGAGTAGTGTCTACTCAAATGAACTGCTAGTTCAAGGCCATTTCTTTTTAAAGAAAGCCAAGAATGGGAAGATAAATGTCTACGAGTGCAAGTCATCTAAACTAAATAAGTTAAAGGCTAAACCAAAATATTAATAAGAGAAATATAGGATAAGGAGAGTGATTTCGGATCACTAACCTATGAATCCTTAGAGACTTTCTTAACCGAGTAATTTGACTCGAAGCTAAAGTTATTTTGTAAGAACAAGGTAGTTTGGCATTCATAATGAAAGAGTAGACAACGGGCGCTTATTTCAAATAAGATAGTGGGAGTGATATTAGGAAACAAAATTTCGGTTTTTAATCCTTGAATATCGCAGAAATTTAATTTTTGTTATCAGATTCGTTGGAACAAATGGATTCACTTTCAAATCGATAAAAATAATTGCCTCAAAGAAAGGGAATATGACATTTGTATACGATTTTGAGACTCGGACTTTTGACTGATAAAGTCAAAAACCACTAAGTAATGCTGAAAAGGTATATGTAACACATCATAAAATATTAAGACAAATGGTTTCCGTATTTAGATAAACGATTCTTCAGCATCTATTAACTAGTGCATATATCCTAGAGATATGATCTGAAGACTGGCTAAGGGTGATTCCTATCTCCCTGTCTACGAACACTATCTCAAAGGAAAAATGACTAAGTAAACTTTCAATTAGGAAATGTTAATAGAGCTAAAGAAGTATCATAGCTTGTTCATATTGACCTTCGGGGTCTTATGAAGAATACAAGCTAGTGGGAGCTTTTGAGAAATAGACTTTTTTGTCTAATGACTACTCGAAACGCCGATTAGTTTGTGTAAATATTTGGAGGAATCTCTGATATTACCAGAGAAACGAGTATTCCATGCTCAGATATAGGCTACACCATAGTTTTGGCACTGATGCTTGGCCTACCTCCGGGTGAAACGATTTCATTTGAAAGATAAACCATGTATTGTCTTGTATAGT